>JAOXJP010284128.1:0-19278 GCA_025762735.1 Platanus orientalis | reverse complement strand
AGTTTGGAATGATCCCAGAGCTTCTATGAGCAAGAGCATAGGCTTAAAAGCCAAGGAATGCAATTCTGGAGATCCATGATCAATCCTAGAAACCTAGGATCGATCCTAAGAAGCCAAATCTCTAGTTTCTCTTAGGGAAGCACCCAAGATTGATCCTAAGACTTTTAGGATCGATCCCAGGTCAGGAAACTCAAATTTCTAACTTATTTTGTGTGCAAAAACTTTTCATTTTTGTGGGATATTATGAATATTGCATATCAACTTGATTAGGGTTTGTAAAACTCTATAAATAGTGATCAAACCCTTGAATCACATAAACTTGTTTTTCATTTTAGATCTTCACTCTCATTGTTGGAAAAACTCATTGAAGAACAAGCTAGGGTTTGTGGTTGTACGAATAGAGAGAGTGAATTCTCATTTTTGGTGATTGGGTAAGTTTAGCCACGATCTCTTATTCTTGATTAGTACATCAAATCAAATAAGGTCATGCACTAGGGCAAATCAACAAACTACCAAAAGCTCCAAATTCTAAAGCCATAAGAGGTAAATCGAAACTTAGCTTTGTATTTGGTTGAATATTAAAGCTAGGTATTAGAATTTGATTGTTTGGAGCATATCTTGATTATGGTATTAATTAGAATATTAACCTTCTTAGAGGCAACCACATTATTGTCAATTAATTCTCTTTAAAGTCTATACTAAAGAGGATAATCTCTGAGACCATAATTCTTAATTGCTAGCAGAGATTCATTCATTGTTGATTTAACTTGAAAATCAACTTATAAGAGGCATTTACAGAAATTCCCCTCTTTCCTTAAATTGGAGGAATTTATATTATGATTGAACTTGAAAATCAGTAATTAGGAGGCATTTACTGACATTCTCCATTTTCTATAAATTAGAGGAATTAATACTGAGATTAATATTGAAAATCAACCTTCTAAGAGGCACATGTTTGGGAATTAAATTCCTTGCTGAAAAACTCTCTTATATGTGATTACACCTTTGCCGAAGTCACCGAAGGTTTGCTTACACTCCCTGGAGCCACCGAGTGTGTTTGATAATGATTGGAGTTCACTGAGTTGAGATATTGTTGGGTTTATTAATTTTTCTATAATAGTGAGTATACTATTAATAAAAGTTAAAGTAGCTCGATTGGAGCTTTTGAACATTGGACGTAGGCCTAGATTGGCTGAACCATTATAAATCTTGTCCCATTGTTTGATTGATGTTTGTTGTTTATTTATTTGATTTTACTTTAGCACCTTGCATATTTTAAGCAGCCAATTAATTGCATTACTGTTTTATCACACATACATTTGGAAGACAAACTAAAGTGAACTCTAACTCGGAAGGCTAAATAACTAAAAAAGATTTAAAAAGAAAATGTTAGTAATCCTATTCACCACTCCCCTCTAGGATTCCAGGACATTAATATTAGAATTTCATTTTCTTTTATAAAAAGGAAGAAATTCAAGCTCACTGTTACCATTGGGCTGCAGTTTCTTATCAAATCAGGTGACCTGAATCCAAGCTTGACTTTTCTAGGCCATGCACAAGTCTCAAGTGCAACAACCATCTTTTCCATGACATTCTCCTTGTCCATGTCTGTTATTGAATATTACCTTCTAAAATGATTTACAGTCCCTTATGGAAAGTGAACACACCATCATTCTCTGATGCTACTCGTCCTTTCTTTTTTTGGGAAGTTTAAGCATGGTTCCTCACCAAAGTGCACATTTTTAATTCTAAAGGCTCTTATTTCTATTTTATAGGTGGGATTGGCATATGAAATATGATTGATAAAATTGAGAAGAAAAAGTACTAGAGCATATGGAAAATCTTTGACCATTAGTGACAATTCAATGTGCATGTTCAAGTGCAGCTTATTCATAATAATAATAATAATGATGACAGCTTTAGATGAGCTCTATTCTACTAGTCATGAAAAGTCGTAGTTTTAACTTTAACTCGAGGGCAGAAGATTAAGATCCTTCGATCAATCGTCAAGCTACAACCCTTAAGCAACAATAATGCATAGAGCCTTAGTATGGTGTGAGATTGGGGTTAGTTCACAATGATTAATCAACTCCATCAAATCATTGTTTAAAAGTTCAAAGTTGCATAATTTTAAGCCAGGAAGCTATGAACAAAGTATGTTGATTATATGCCCAACACAGTAGATGTAAGATTAGATGCAGAGGAAGATGAACAAGAAGCATCGATTTTCCACCACAATTATCAGTTGGCCATTGCCTTTGGTCTTATTGGAGCTACATTTGGAACCACAATTCAAACATCAAAGAACCTCAGAGTGTGTACCGATAGCTATACTATGACAAATATGATATTTTAGATTCAAAGTAAGTTCCATAAACTGTGATGGATTTGATTTTCACTTTTCTTAATCATGTTTCTAAGTGGTGTTTAGTGCAAGTAGGGATATTTCCCGCAGAGTGTCTTAGATTTAGGTCACTAGAAAACTAGACGTGATAGAAACATATACAAAGGCCTTAAATACATGGGATGAATGGATTGATGTCAACATCAATAGCCATGCAAAGTAGGATCTTCTTTCAAGGATGCTCTGCTTCTCATTTCAAGTATATGGAGTTAAACAATTATTTATAATTTCACCATGAGATTTGTAACATGAGCTCATCAAATACTATTGTGATTGTAGAGGAAGACAGTGGAATGATTTGGATTGTATTGATATTCATATTTTTTAGTCATTGATCAAGTTTTAATCCTTTCATTAGGTGTTGATCAAGCATCAAGTCATTCAGTGGTCATTGATAAATAAAAAATTAGGCCCTTTAGTGGTCGTTGATCAAGCATTAAGCTCTTCTGTCATGCCCTTGATTCTAGCCTCTTAGGAATTTAGATCTGAGAGATGACATTTCATTCTAAAATGTCACTTGGCTCTCTTTTTTTCATTTCTTTTACTTTCTTTGTATTTTCTCACATTCATATCATAACTTTGCAACAAAATTGATAAGCATTCTATCTTATATAAGCAACAGAATTTAAAGTATTCTAACTAATACATTACATAGTAGCAGAAGATGCTTAAAACTGAACATGAGATAGTCCTTAATTCATTAGCCACTATAGTTGTTACATTCTATTACATTCAATGTAACAATCTCAAAGGTAAAGATAACATCTTCCCAACAAAATAAACAGCCAGGTGTCATGTCCAACAGAAGCTAAACTCGAATTATATACCACTCTATATTATGTCGGCCATAAGTAGTTTCCTTAGTGCCCATTTTCATACTGTCTTAAATAAATAAAATAAAATAAAAAACATAATGGATGGGTAAGTCCACAGCTTGTAAGTAGGTATACAAAACCTACAACTAAAACGGACGGGCTAATCATGAACTTTTATATTACAAAATAACTAATTACTTTCATATAGAGTACAAAACAGATGTCAACATTTGAATATGTACATTTACATTCATCATCTACTACATGGCAATATGCATTATTCTATCTATATCAAACATTAATCAACCATCTCATGACAAAGTACATATCACCTATTTCCTATTAAACATTCACTATCCTTTGCATGGTAAGACATATAATTCATTGCATGGTACGCATCTACTAATCCAATTTATGGAAAAGATATTCAGTTCATTTTATAACAAGCATTCACTATTCATTTCCATTGATGATTAATATAATTCTTATCATGCATAAACATGCATGATTCATCTCATGATAAAGATATACAATTCTCATATGACTAAAAATGTATCAATTCAACTTTCATACCAAATAATATAATGTCATTTTCATGTCTACCACATGCATTGATCCTTTCATATCTAGACATACATATTATCACTTGTCTTTCATTATAGTTTATATCTTACTTTTCATTATCATATGAATTTTTTATTTGTTTTATCCACTTTTCCATTATTATTTATCAGTTATTCTTTGTTTGGTTCACTAATCACACATCCTAAGTCACTTATCTTCCTCATTTCTTTTCTTATCAATGCTTACATATCCATCTTCATTTTTTACTTATCACTTAGCATGGTTTACTTATCAATTATCAAGCATCACTTGTCACTTATAGGTATTCATTAATACTCCTTCAATTTTCACTTATCATTTCCTCAATGTTCACTTATCAGTTACTAGGATTCAATTATCACTTTTCAATGTTCACTTGGCAATTGTCATCGTTCACTTATCACTTTTCAGTGTTCACTTATCACTTTCTAAGGGTTCAATTATCACTTTTCATTACTCACTTAGCATTTGTCAATGCTCACTTATCACTTTTCACTTACTAAGGTTCAATTATCACTTTTCGATATTCACTTAACACTTTTCAATATCCCCAATGGTAGGATTGATAAATAATACCATTGAATTATATCCCAATGGAAGGGCCTTACAAAATCACTTACTTGATGAAAAAATTATCATTGTTCTATTCTCCAATGGTGGGGCCTCATTCATTTCATAGAATGGTTTATCAATACTTATCCATTTATGAAAATGATTATCATCATATTATTCCATGATGGTAGGGTTTTGTCCAATCCTTCCGAATAGTTACTCTTTCAATCCTTTCGGATGGTTATTCGTCCAATCCTTTTGAATGGTTACTCTTCTAATCCTTTCAAATGGTTATTCATCCAATCCTTTTAAATGGTTACTCGTCTAATCCTTTCAAATGGTTACTCATCCATTATTTAGAATGGCTTACCGTTTATTTCCTGATGGAAGGGCCTCATCCAATCCAGTAGGATGGATGATGGCTCACTTATCATATATCACTAATCAGGGTTCACTTGTCACAAAACAAAGATCAAATAACTCTTAGTAGAGTTTCACTTATTACATTACAATGTTCAATCTCTCTCAATAGGGTTCACTTGTGTCAAAAACAGATTTCAATATCTCTTATCATTCAATAGTGTTCATTTATAATAGAATAGAGTTCACTAATTCTTATCACTTACTTTACGAATGTTAACACATTCATTTCTTTCAATCTTATAAAGTTGTCCCGAATTTCAATCTTTCATGGCATTTTGTAATGCAATTCACTTCTTTCAAGGCATATAAATATGTTCAAAGAATTCTTTCTATCAATGTCATGAAATGCATTCCCCCCTTGCCCCTATGTAGCTGTGCCCCTGTAGATGCCCATGGGACTTTTTGGAATTTGAGGGCGGGGGGAGTTGCTCCCTGCCCGTACATAGCTCCGCCCAATCATAGAGCTGGAATAGCTGGGACCTTACGTTTATTCTATAATGTTTTTGTAAGAACATAAGTATGATTAAAAAAAAAAAAACATAAACATGATATAGATCAACATTTATGTGGGCTTTTTCCATTAATGTAATCCACATTCCTTTTGGTAATAACATATTAACAAATTTATACAAATTTGTGATGCAATGTTTTACAAACACCTTCTCTACCGTAGAAGTAAATGTTGAAATGACTTCTTTTTTAGGATGGGCAACTGGATCAGTGGTTAGTTGTAAGAGAGTGAAGAAGGGCTCTGAAGCCAGGTCTATGGTACCCACCCCCAATAGACCAGAGAAAATGGTTCTTTGAGCTCATACACACCTTAATAATGTCTTACAGATTAAATGAGCATATCGATAGTGTATCATATAGCACACCCATGTTAAGGTCATTGCCATGTGCGATGCTATATATCTGATTTATGATTTATGATTTATGTTTTGCTTTTTAACTGTCAAAGAGATGACAAATCCAATAAATTTCTCTCTCCAATCACAGAAATTGAAATTAATCAATGAGACTAAAAAAGCCCTCCTAAAAAGGCAAAGATATCTCATCTGACACCCAATCAGTGGAATGATATGATTCCACCTCAGGTCTAAATATTCTCACCTTACATGAGAGGAGACCTTTTCAAACTTCAAGCAACATAGTCCTAAAGACAAAGATCCAAGTGCAGAACATCTTGAAGATCTCCATACACTTGAAGTATCAAGCCATAGTGTTTGTTATCTCTATCAACCTCACTGTCAAAGACAACTTTTACAATCTAAAAACACACCTTAAGATCAGCCCTGAGAGCAAGATCGTGGTGTTTTCTCCATCCCGGATAAAGCAAGAAACCTAGAAAAAAATGACACTTACAATCAAGCACGTTGAGGACTAAGTCCAAGAACCACTCTGCCTGACCCTTGGTCTTTTGTCAACAATAATCATAGGTTTTCTCTTTTGTAAAAGAGTGTAAAAGAAAGATATTGTGCCCCATCTTTTAATACAAAGAAACCCATCCTTTTGAATTTGTCACCTATTTTTCATGTCTGAGTTTATGCACGAAATTTGTGTCTACATATACGTGGAAGAAACTCATAGTTCCACTACTACACGATAATTTTAGGAGAATTTGGTTTTATGGACGGTGCATCTGCCAGATCTCAGCCTCTAGACCAATAAACTCAACTTACATACAGTTCTATCTATTTCTTTCTTACAATACAAATTTTCAGGTTTTCTTGCTGAATCTGGTCTACACAACAAATATTTGTATGGTTCCTGATTTTGTGCTATACATTGGATTTGTCACATTTAGGTTAAAAGATATTGCTATATTTCAGATTTATATTACGGACTGCTCGAATAGTTGAAAAACACAACTTGCAAAGATACCCCATTCACTTGAATGACGACAATTACATTGCTGCCATGGATATTGATACATCAGATTGGGACTCTATAAGAAGGATCCACCATTTTCAAAATGAACAAGTTTCCTTTGTCACCCCTTGAAATTCTGCAAACAAAATAATCAAAATTTAGTTTAAACACTACCACAGAAATGCTCGAGTCTTGGCAATGCATTTGATCTTTAATGGTGGATTGAGCATCTAGACTTGAGTAACAAAACTGCATTCTATCAAGTCCATGTCACCTAGTTTAAGCACATACTTCACGGCTTTAGTAGAACCAAATAATTGAAAGCTTGGGTTTCTGTCACACATTCTCAGTCTTCACTAGTCTTTATTCTTGTGGTTCTGGAGAGTCCAGCTACAGGATTTCCAATGCTTATATGATATAGGCTTTGTGATGACTCATTGAACTTGAGCCTCAACATCATCTATTTTAGGCATACTTTATATGCCAGATTCAATAGTTACATCAATTTGGAATTTGTTGTTCATCAAGATCTTCAGTTAGTGACAACAACGAAACACAAGGAGCATGATAAAGTGCTAGTATTCAAACAATGCCTTTGATGTTCACAGGTATCTACAAATATGTACTACTGTCAGATATAGATGGCAGGGTAATAAAGTACTGCAGAATGACACAATAAGCTATCCATGGGCAGGCAAGAGAAACCTGGCAAACTGAAACATCTTAGTAGCCAGAGGAAAATAAAGCAAAAGTGATTCCCATAGTAGCAGTGAACGAGATGGGACCAGCATAAGTCCCACTTGTCAAAGATATTATTTTTTTTAGAATTTTTCTAAGTTTATCGGAACAGTTTAAACTCTTCTTTTACCAGCCAATAGCAGGTCAATAAGTACAATTTCAAGGGATTATACCTATAGCTTTTCATGAAGAATAAGAACCACCACCTGATCTTGTTTTATGTTTGTGTCATCCCTCTATTGTCTGCAAATTTGCAGCAGGTCCAAGGAGATGAACTCAGTTATTTCAGTTCCATCTCGGCTCCTTAACGCACACACACAGAACCTAGAGGGAACTACTGTAAAAAACCCAACCATGGAAAATAAAATTTATTTCACTCCATACGGGGGTAGAGAGAGGGAGAGGTTGGAACAGGTCATTGTCTAGTTGACACTGCATAGCATTTCATACCATGAGAGGTTTCATAAAACTGCTCAACCTCTTGCCACATGTAAAAGTAATGCTAGGCCTGTCTTTATGGTGCCAATGAATTCCTTTAGAGCGGAGGTATTCAGCCAGATTGTCACTGGGAGAAATTAAACTAAAGCCAATACTGAAATATGAGATGATGTTAATTAGTTCTGTTGGGTATTTTCAGCCATGCAAGAAAATCAAGCTTAATTATATAGAATGTAGAAAGAAAAATGTTAAAAGTATTCCAAATCTATCCAGTCTTGGACAGGAGAAAGACGCTACTCAGAAAGTTTGGTGCATGGTGCCTCCCCCTCCTTAAGGCCCGCAATTCACAATAACCATTTAGAACTCGTTTGCCTCAGACTAAGTAAAATAAATAAATGAACACATATATAATTAGGGTTTATATACACAGCCGAACCTCTCTACAATCCTTACCGTAACTCTTCGTCCAAGTATGTAATTTCTAGTTGACCACGACCACTTCCAGCTGACTTTATAGGTATCTGTGCACAATTAAACAATGGAAGGAGAACTGTAAAATGTATCCATCTTTTTTTCTTTATTTATGTTAGAAATATGTAGAAGCGAAGAGGCAAAAGGGATGAGGGCAATGTAGTTCCTTTGTATATGGTTAAGAATTTCAATGCTTCCAATTACTGAACAAGGAAATTGATTCAGACAACACTTCCATATGTATGAATATTCTGTCAAGAGTTGGTTTGGAACCTGTTGAAGTATATTAATTTGTGTTCAAATCCAATTGAAGTAAAAGTATTCTCCAAAACATAGTACTACACGTGTGTGCGCATTGTGGATTCGTACTTGGTTCTCTAAGTGTTCCCAGGAGAGAACAATGTTCCTCCCGATGGGGGGTTGAAGTATATTAATTTTTGTATCTCCTAACACCTTAAGGTTTTTTATGAGGACATGGGAGCTAGGTGGGGTCCACACTTGGCCTTGGTGGGGTCCACACATGGAGAGGAGCATGGAGGCAAGCCTAGGAGATGTCATAGAAGACTTCATGAAGTTTTAGTAGAGTTTAAGTGGTTTTTATAAGCTTTTATAGAGGTTTTCTATGGTTTAATAGACTTATGATATATTGGGTATTTTGGTATTGTTTAAATAAGAGTATTTTGGTCTTTGCCAAATTATTTTATTTTATTTAGCATCTCACGTGAGATGAGGGAGGGGGATTTTCTTGTTTCTCTCTTTAGGGTTGTTAAATAGGGAGGAAGACCCTTGTAATCGACAATGAAATGCAATGAAAAAAAATTTTGGTTGCGGCCTTGTCTCCCACAATTGGAGCTCTATCATCTTCCTCTTTGGTGTTAAAAAAAAGCTCTTGGTTGGTGATTTCCTCCAGGTACATTATTTTATCATTTATTCTCATCATTTTCTTTACATCTTTCTCTGCTTTTTCTTGGCTGCCTACATGCCAAACCTATCTCCCTAACTTTAACATCATTCAGTAATTATTCCTCATAACTTCTCCTACAACAACCAGTCACCTTATCCCATCATCCCTTTACTTTTTTCTCCACCAACCACTTCCTTTCATCCCTACACCATTCAGACACCCCATAAACCCATAAATTTTCTTTAAAAAACCCTATTCCAAATCAACCTAGTTTGCTGATCAGATTTTCCAGCAGATGTTTTTGAAACTTGTTTTCAAAATTTTACATGGAAAATCATGTTTTAAACCATGCAGCTAACCTGGGATTTCATTAAGAATTTTGAGTTCAAAAATACAAACCCGTACTTTTAATTCTCATGGCCAGGTGTGAGTCTTTGGGTTTAATTCTTCTTGACACCTGAACTCACTCCTATACATGGAGCATCAACTAATATATCCTTGGTAGATCCCTAACCTGTAAAAGTGTTTCTTTATGGATGATTGCTAGCTGAATCCCTCACCTACAGATGACTACATGTTTCTGAACACAGAAAACTACCTACGAAGTGTTTGACTAAATGCATGAAAGTCTATTTTTATGTGGATTGAACTATTTATAGTGTGCAATCTCAGATATTGGTTATCTTTGGACTTGTACTGCATCAGTTTTGAGGGAGTTGGTTAATTCTCTTAACAGAACCCACATACCACCTCAATACCCATGTATTAGTCTGAATCCCCTCTGATAGCACGTTCACACATAAGGACATACTTTTTAAAGCACTTCCCCTACTGAAGTGTACAACGAACTCTTAAAGCATCCAACAAAAGAGATAATATACTATTTTCCAACTAAAAACACATCTGGAAGCACAATCATCAAATTTCGTTTTTCATCATATTTGAAATGAGTCTATCTTGGATTGTTATGCAAGGTGTACATCTAAAATAAGGTCATAAGCATGGAATTCTATCATGAATATAAAATTGCTCCAAATAAGGGCACATAGGCTGTCCGAAGAAATGAACGAATTCCTATTTTTGTTATCATTTGAAATTACTCCAATTTTAATGATACACTTGTGCATTTAAATGCCCTAAACTTTGCAACTTAGCGATGCCATTTTAAATGAAGTCACTTGTGTGCGTTCAAACAAGAGCAAAAAATTCACATTCTAACCACTGACTTTCAATAAGCTATTGCATTAATGGTAGTGATATATAGCCATATTGGATGGTCGTTATAAAGCAGAAATATATCAATATAACTCACTTAACTTCCTTAAAATATTTCAATGGTTGACTATATTTTGTAAATTCATTTGGCAAACAGATACTCTTTTAGTCTAAAGTTTTGGGAAAATGTAGAATGCATCAACTAGAATTCAATCAAATCAGATATATATAGTCCATTTGAAAAGGAACACAATGGTATAAAGCAAATTGAAATGGAAACAACAAACATGAATAAAGAAGATCTCTGTTTTGTGTAGTTGGCACCATCATTATCTGGAGCCATTTTGTGGTTTGACACAAATTACAAGGCAGAAGACACAAATTACAAGGCAGAAGTGAGCACTATCCAAAATCAGGTCAACCCAAATGCAGATGACACATTTAAAACAACCCCATGTGCAATTATTGTACATCCAAAAAGCTCCTTATCATTGATCAGATGTTGATTTCTTCAAATTCCTTTTATTAATACTGTTATTATTATTTTCAGTGGATGTTGTCCAGTTCAGTTTGGAGGTATTTGTGCCCATCTTTTCTAGTAACGTGCTTTTTTATATGTGTGGCAGTACTTCAGACATGAGTCTGAAAATAGAATGTTAGAAGTATTTTGTATTCAGTACGGGCTCCTCCTATTCTTGCAGAATTCAGAGTGCAAACCAACAAACTATGAAACAGTTCATCTGAATCATTTCTTACATTGTTGACAAGTTGGATAAGCGGGATATATATATTCTTCAGTTTAAGGGGGAATGTAGGTGTACTGTAGGGAGTCTTTTATTCTTTATTTTTACTTCTCATTGTATTGTAATTGTATACTATATAGTATATATCATCATGGATTTGAGTTTATATATCAATAACTAAAGAGAGGAGATACTCTCTCATATGACTTACCCAAAATCTCTCTTCTTCTTTCTCATTTCTCTCCTCTCTTATCCTCTACAAAACCCTAACATACTTCTCCATAACCTTCCATCTCAACTTTACCCACTTCCAATAATTAAGGATCCAATAGTTGTTTTTACTAAAAATTAGGATTAATGAGCTAAACATATAACAAAATACACATACCAACTTCATAACTATAGCAAATTAACTTTGCAAACTAAATGAATTGACCCCCTAAGTGAAACAAATCAATATCACAGACTGAATGAAAGGATGTTGAAATGAATATAGGTATTTGGAATCACTAGCCACCTACAAATCATAAACTATGAATCAAGCACAAATTGGATCGAACCATGAACTTGGCAACTAGTGTCCCACACATGAGGCACCTCTTTAAAACTATTGGATATATGCGAAAGGGGATTTAAGGCTATATAAGGTGAGGTTTGTAGAGCCAGTATTGGGTTGGGATGAAACTACAAAGATTTAGGATATTTTTCAAGAAAAATAGTGGGTCAAGTTGGATTTGTAGGTGGGTCATGTGGAAGTCTATGTATTGTTAAGGTTATATTGGGAATTGTTATTATAATATTTATTTGTGAGTTGTCAATTTCATTCCCTGTTGTAAAAGTACATGTATGTTGTAAGGTCCACATGTAGTCTTACATGTGTTAAGTCATATTTACAAATCATATGTCATTTAACTCTAAGTTCGGGTAGAAGATCAAGTGGTATATTGTGCAAGCCCGGATGAGGAAGGACCGCAAATTCAAGAGACAATGAGGCTTCATATGAAGATCTCAAGAAGTCCCAAGTTCCCAAGCAATATACCTCAAGAGCTGACCAGTATGCTTTATTGGTAGTATTACTCAACAGATACTCAAATGATAAATGTTCATTGGTGAGACCAATGCTAATGACCCCTAGGTGGATCATAGTGACTTGCCCTATGAACCTTAGGGTATACCCTGATGGTTGCCATGAGATTGTGCTTAAAAAGTTAAATTTATATTAAAATAACAAGTTTGATTGATCATAGTAAGTTCGATCGATCGAAATAAATTTGATCGATCAAACAGAATGTGTCATTTAGAACTCGGATACATTCAATTAATCAAAGTATGAAAGATTGATCAAAATGAGGTTTGATAAATCAAACAATGCAGAACATGAAAAATCTGCCCAAGTTTAATTGATCGATTGATCGAACACATGCAACAACTTTGTTATACTGTTGCAAAGAGTCGTTGGGGACCTTCTCTTTTTGTTTTTTAATGCTCTATAAAGCTAGAGGCCCCCCAATGTCTAAGGAGAAGATCTTTGATGACACAAAGGCACATTGACTATTCTATAATGGAAAATCTTTGAATCCTTAAGAGCCAACCACATGGAAACGACCTTGCAGGCCTAATTTCCTGTACATCTCATACAAGGTCATGTAACTTAGCTTTACCAACCCAAAGTTACATCTTTTGGAAAACTTGGAGAGTGTGTTAAATAGTAAAATTGTCCTCTTACCCTCAAGAGGTGATTCTCTCCATCAATTGAGCGATATTGGCATATCAAAACTAAGAGGTTCGTGCTTCAACTACAAAATCGTCATCCACACACTTACTTGTACATTAGAGTCACTAGGCACTAGAGCATCCATCAGAGTCATTAGATGCAGATCACAAGTGAAGGAGTCCATCATGGTGGCTACACTTGCAAGGTTATTAGGGAATCACTGAACTTGTTAGTGAGATTTAAGTTTTTGTTAATTTCTCATAATAGATTGTATGTGAGATAATCTATAAAAATATCAACACAACTCCAGGAAGAGTTTTCCAAGAGTGGAGTAGGGACCGGAGGGTCGCCAAATCACTATAAACCTTGTGGGTTATAGTGTGATTGTGCTTATTTGCATAATTTACTTGAGTTGTTGTGATTGTTACACCTCTTGTATATCTTGTAACATAAGTTTTTTTTCGATAATTATCTTGTAACATAAGTTGGTTCATGTGAATATGCTAATTATTAAAATTTTATAAAGATCATATTCACCCCCCTTTAGGATCAATTCGAATATTGAAGCCAGGATTTCAATTTGTATCAAAGTGGGTTGCTCATTTAGGTTTAAAAACCTGAATTACAGATTGCTACAATATCCGAAATGGCATCCAAAGTTGAAGGATTGTCCACTTCGTGACCACCTTACTTCGATGGCACAAACTATGCCAAGGCCCTGAATGAGGGTCTTGAAATCCCGGCATCGATATCCGAATTTATGCTAGAGGCAATCAATTATTGGGTAGTGAAATTGTCATTTAAGGTCCACATCTATAGTCACCATTATATCAACTATCTTTCCATCAGGTTTTGGAGGCAATCAATCCATAAAAATTTGAGAAAAATAAATAAATATAAATACAGGGGGAAGGGGGCTGGATATGTGAAATTAGCATCTACTACTGGGCCCAGAGAGGGTAACCTCCCCCATCTTTTCTGAGGAAAATGTGAAACTGTTTTTTATAGATTTACCCATTACAACCCTTGGAGTTGGAATAACTTTAAATGACTTTACCCATCAAAAATAAAAAGAGAAAGAGAAATAAAAAGAAAATCCACTAAAGAAACCTTAAAAAAATATTCAATAGTAACAACAATCATTATGTAAATGAGTGTCTGGTGTAGCCATTGTGTGACTGAGTGTTGGATGTGACCAGTATGTGACTGAATGTTTCACATGACCATTATGTGACTAAGTGTCTGGTGTGACCATTATGTGACTGAGTGTCTACTGTGACAATTATGTGATCAAGTGTTTTGTGTGACCACTGTGATAGAGTGTGACCCATGTGTGATAGAGGGTGACTAACATGTGGTAGAGTGTGATAGTGTTTGAATTATATATGAGGCTTATGTGTAGTTAGTGTGTATGATTTATGTATAACCCATGCATAACCATGGTGAGACAGTGAATATAATATTTGACCTTTGTGTGTGTGACATAAACATGACCAATGAATTATGTGTATTTTTGTGAATGATATGAATGTGTGTGTGTAAATTTTTTTTATTTAATTTATAAACTAATAAATTAATATTTTAACAAATAATTCATTTTTAACCTGTTTATTATTTGTTTGATTTGATGTTTTGTCTTGAGCACACCTTGGGGAACTTGCGCATTTTGGAGACAAAAAATGAGGAAAATTTGGACGATGCAGAATTCTTAAGTTTTCATTTTTTTATTATTTCATTAATGTGTGTAATTATGATCAGTTAGTTTTAATTTCTTTTAATTATTTAATTTGTAAAAATTAGAGTATAGGATTAGTGTCTTAGTCATACTTCATCCTTGCATAAGCATGGCGACCTAAGGTACGTGCTTATCAGCTTATTTAAATTTACAGCATCATATTTTATTATTATGTGGAATTGAATCATTAAAATTAAATGCATATAATAAATAGGTATTAAATTTAATTTAAATGAATCATACAATCATATAGCAAAGGGATGAGAGACAGACCCATTTAGGCATGGTGTGGTTAAATTTCTAGTTAAATGAAATAATAAATTGAGATTGACTCCTTATCTCTCATTGTTATTTCATCTAAACCAAACGGTGTTTATCACCATGGGAAATCACCATTTATGATGCGAGGCGACTAGGGTATTTGTGAAGGCAATCAGGTTGTGATGATGTTTGTATATAGATAAATTTAATATTTGACCGATTGTATATCAAGTGGAATATTAAATTTGTCTTACACATAATTATGTGACTAATTAAATTCAATTACACACATGTTAGTAGAATAACATTAAGGGCCTCTTTAGTTAAGTGGGTAACCACTAATTTTAGTGGGTAGTTCGGAGTGCCTAATACCTTCCTCGACTACAAATGAACCATGAACTTAAAAGAAATCTTAGGCTAAAACCAAATATTGGAGTTACTAATAGTTAAAAAAGTAATTTAAACTTATATTTTATATTCACTTATGTTATGTCCAACTGCATCAAAACAGTTGGTGGTGACTCCAAATAAATAAATGAAAACCAATTTATTGTGGGCGAAACATGACACTTTGGGATGCAAACCCACGCGGGGCATTCACAGTATAGAAAGTGGAAAACTAATAATGCAACAGTGATGTCTTGGTTTCTTATTCCATGAAGCCTAAGATCAACGATCACTATCTCTTTCTCAAAACAGTTAAATAAATTTGGAATTCCGTGGCACAAGCTTATTCTGAAGCTAGACATACTGCAAAGGTTTATGAGGTCAAACAGGCTATTTCTCAGTTGAAGTAGGGTGATCTACCTTTAGCTACTTATATTCTAATTTTTTTTTTTTTTTTAATTGTGGGAATAAATGGATCACTATCTTACTTTTACACCCAAGTGTAAGGAGGACTCAATTTTAAGGTGAGACATGTTGAGGAATTTAGAATTTATGAGCTCTTGGCTGGCTTACATCTTGATTTTGAGCAAGTTCGCGTCCTAATTCTTGGTAAGAAACCACTCCCTTTTCTTAATGAGGTCTATGCCTACTTGCATCGTGAGGAGAAAGGCATAGCACCATGAGTCAACCTGCTACAATGGAAAGATATGCCTTGGGGTTCTTCTTCTTAGAGGGATGGTCGTGGTGGCAGTGGTGTGCATGGCCATGGCGGTGGTAGATTTGGTAATACATCCAGATGAGAGACATAAATTGAAGTGTGAACATTGTAGTCATTTGCGACACACTAAGGACACCTGTTGGGACCATCGTGGACGTTTTGTAGATGCTAAGCCTCATTCTCCCTTCCCGTGGCCAAGGAGGTGGTCATTTTGGTGGCAGTTGACCCAATGCACATTAAGTCACCTCCACTCCAACTTCTAAACCGGCTCTTGTCACTACTAGCACCCCTGCACCCGAAGGTATCTTGTCACATGAGGAAATTGATGCAATTTTCCATTTTATGGCCCAATTAGAGCCGTCACCTGCATTTGCATCTAGCTCCACATTTTCACACTCAGGTACATTTGTGTCCACGTTTAATGTATCCCTTTCTGATCCTTCCAACTCCTAGATTATTGATTATGGAGCCTCTCATCACATGACAAGTATGTCATTTTTATTTTCTTCATATCATGTGTGTTCTAAGAGGGATAAGGTCTATGCTGATGATGGATCTTATTCCTCCATTGTTGGGAAAGGTGTTGTCATTACCGGTCTTGCTATGAATTTATCTTCTGTGTATTATGTCCCTAATTTTTCACTCCATCTCTTGTCAATTAGCTCCCTCACAAGTCTCTTAATTGTAGTACTACATTTTTTTCCTTGCTCAGCATGTCTTTCAGGATTTGAAGACGAGGAGGACGATTGGCAAGGGGTATGAGAAAGGCGGGCTATACTTGTTGGACACTATATCACCTGTGGCCTCTCCTGTCCAACAAGTTCCTATGTTGCAGTGAGTATTACTTCAATAAGTCATGCGGATTTTATGCAATGACACAACAGATTAGGCCATCCTTCTTTTTCTTTATTACTTAAGATGTTTCCTAAGTTGTCTTTTTCGTCTAAGTTTCATTGTGAACCGTGTGAGTTTGCAAAGCATTGTAGATCAGTTTATCCTATTAGTAATAAGAGAAGCTCAATTCTTTTTTATCTTGTGCATTTTGATGTGTGGGAACCTGTCCCAACTTTTTCTTGATTGCTTTTGTTACTTCGTTACATTTGTTGATTATTCTATAGCAACTTGGGTTTAGATTTTCAAAGCCAAAAGTGATGTATTTTCTATAGTTAAATCAATTATTCGCATGGTAACTAACCATTTTGACAAGAAAATGTACTTTTTGTTCTAATAATGGAGTGAGTAATCATCAAGGGGGCTTTCTTCACTATCTTTTTTATAAGACAAGCATTATTCACCATATTACCGGTCATGGCACATCAGAACAAAATGGTATAGTTGAAAGGAAAATTCATCAGTTACCCAAAATGACCAAAGCACTCATGTTTATAATGAATGTTCCTAGGGCTTTCTGGTCTAAAGCAGTATAAACAACTTTTTTTATGAATCGTTTTCCATCTCGTCTGTTGAATCGTCAGACCCCCTTGATCTTCTTTCTCTTACTTCTCAATTGTTTCCATTTTAGCCAAAGACTTTTGGTTGTATCTATTTTGTCCATGTATCCAAGTTTGATCACACAAAGCTGGATCCTAATGCGTTTAAGTGCATTTTCCTTGGCTATGATGCAAATAAAAAAGAATATAAGTGTAACTATCCAGCTTCTCGTCGATGTCTTATCTGACAAGATGTTACTTTCTTTGAGTCCATCCCTTTCTTTTCATTGCAGAAGATTTCTCCTCAAGGGGAGAGTGTTGGTAGAGAGGAGACCTCTCTATTCCATTGCCTATTCTGTTTTTTCTTCTTTGATAGAAGTGGTCCTAATCTATTGATGTTGATGAAAATGGGGATAAGGAATTGCAAATGTACCCATGAAGAACCAAAGAGAAAGATAAAAATCAACCTGTTCTTCAACCTTCCTGTCAAGAGCCCTCCAATGACCCATCTTCTGATACAGGTATTAGCCTTTCCTATGTTCCCTCTATTCATCCTCATGTTGTTTCTTTGGATGATACAAATGTCCATATTGTTGTTCATAAGGATGTAAGATCTCATATTCAGCACCTTATTTCTAAGTTTGTTTCATATAATCATCTTTCTCCTTCCTTTTGAGCATTTTCTTGTGTTTTATCTTCGGTATTTGTACCTCATAATGTATCAAAGGCTCTTTCACAACCTCAATGGAAAGCTACAATATAAGAGGAAATGAAGGCCCTTGAAAAGAATAACACATGGGAAATGGTTGATCTACCTCACAGCAAAGAACCTGTTGAATGCAAGTGGGTATACTGTAACACCCCGTATCCCACTTAAAGGGTAAAATTGTAATTTTATCATAAAAGGGTAAAGTTTCCACTTCACATGTTTATACAAACCTTAGAGTGGTTTGGGAACCCATTGAACCAAATTAGTAGCATAAAACTCAAGTTGGGTCGTACACTTGTTAAGCTTGAGAATTATCTTGATTACATATTTGAGGTAATTTCATGGAACCACCGACACTAATCCCAAGTGAATTAGAGTACAAATAATATATCTATAGAAAGACCTAGAAGTCTACTTTCCAACCAATTAAATTAAGTATGATTATAAGCCTCCTAGAAGAAGTTATGACAATTCTCCTACAATGAGTCAGTGCTGAAGGGCCCACAGATTTGAGGTAACTTCCCAGGCCCACTGACTTGAATCCCGAATGAATTAGAGGATAAGATATATCTTGTTGAAAAGGTCTTGAAATCTAGTTTCTAACACAACAAACGGAGATCAATTCTGAGTTTTCTAGAGAGAGTTATAGGCATTTTAGTGCGAGGGGGTAAAAGCTTAGAAAAACCTGTCCATTTGGATCGATCTAGGATCAAACCAGAAACTTTCTGGTCTGAAAAAACTGCAGAAAACATGTTAGATCGATCCAAATGCCCATAATTGCGATTTTTTTAGGAAAAGACGTTTTTCTTTTTTCAATTTGGGGAGTGTGGGACCCACCTAACTCGACCCCAAACACTATAAATACACTAAGGGAACCCTAATACCATTATTTTACACCAAAAATAGGTAGAGGAAGAGGGATAAAAGGAAAAACAAGTTTACGACTAGGATTGAAGGATTTTGGGGATTTTTGGAAGAACAAAGTTGTGATTCAATAAAGAGGTAAAAAATTGTATAATTTATCGTTTTTACTTAGATTCTTAGTTATTTAATGATATTGATCTCATTTTTGAGAGTTTTTACAAGTTTCACACAAGTTTTGAATGAGTTTCTAAATGAATATGTTAAGAACCATTGAAGAACTTCTTA
>JAOXJP010284118.1:0-19279 GCA_025762735.1 Platanus orientalis | reverse complement strand
ATATGGGGAATGTACAAAAATACCCTCATACCCATACAACCACATATATACGTCTACACTCCCCCTCAAGTTGGGTGATAGATATCAAACAGACCCAGTTTGCGAACCAAGGAAGAAAATGATTTGTGGCAAAGACCCTTTGTAAATACATTAGCAAGTTGATCTCCAGTCTTCATAAACAAGGTACAAATGATTCCAGCAAGAAGATTCTCCTTGATGAAACGACGATCAACTTCAATATGTTTGGTACGATCATATTGTACTAGGTTATGGGTGATGCTAATAGCAACCTTATTATCACAATAAAAGCACATAGGTAAAGTGATAGGAAACCCAAGCTCAAAGAGAAGAAGACGTAACCACAAAAACTCACAAATACCATGAGTCATAGAACAGAATTCGGCCTCGGCACTAGAGCGGGTAACAATAAACTGTTTCTTGCTCTTCCAAGTAACCAGATTACCGCCAACAAAAGTGCAATAACTTGAGGTAGAACGTCGATCAGTAATAGAGTCAACCCAATCAGCATCAATATATCCCTTAATACACAAACCAAACTATCGAAAGTATAAAAAGCTAGCACCAGGACTATTCTTGAGGTATCAAAGAATACGATATACAACATCAAGATACATAGTAGTAAGGGCATACATAAACTGGTTCACAACACTTATAGCATAAGTGATATCAGGTTTGGTGAGAGTGAGATAAATACGTCGACCTACAAGACATTGATACTTGCCTACATCAGTTAGTCTGTCACCCATATCAGTGGTAAAGTGATGATTGGGATTGATTGGTGTGTCAGAAGGCTTACAAGTTATCATACCAGTCTCTATCAAAAGGTGTAAAGTATACTACCGCTAAGAAATACTTAGATCAGGCTACTTCAAAACCAAAATATATTGTAGGTTCCCCAGGTCTTTAATTTCAAACTCCTGTGCCAATTCCATTTTAAATTGAGAGATCTCCACAGGATCATTGCCCGTAGCAATAATGTCATCCACATAAACAATCAAGGCAGTAAGATAATCACTACCAACACGCTTGATAAATAAAGTATGATAAGCCTGACTTGGACAATACCCAAATTGAAGTATTGAAAGTCTGAATTGCTTAAACCAAGCCCAAGGGGATTGCTTGAGACCATAGAGGGCCTTCTTCAACCGACATACCTTCCCATGAGAAGAGGAAGGAAAGAAACCCGGTGGAAGCCTCATATACACCTCCTCAACCAAATCACCATGTAGAAAGGCATTTTTTACATCAAACTGGAGTAAAGGCCACCCCTTGTTAGCAGTAATAGAGATCAACACCCAAATAGAATTTAACTCAACCACAGGTGCAAAAGTCTAGTAATCAATCCCATAAGTTTGAGTGTAGCCCTTAACAACCAAACGAGCCTTATAGCGATCCACAAATCCATCAGACTTCAACTTAATCGTTTATATCACTTACACCTAAGATTCAAAATGTCGGTGTTAGTGGAAATATTGGTTAGGCCAAAATAAGACATATCAGAAATGTCAAAAATATTGAAAAGAAATATTGTAAAAATCGTGAAAACTTAATAAGCATATTCTAATCTAACTACATATGCACATGCACAAGGAAACAAATAGATTCATTAGGAAGATAGTTTATTTAGTACACTTATATTTTAATATTCTTTTAAAAATACACATGCATAAATAATGGTTGACAAAAATATTATAATCTAACCGTATAATCATAAGGGATCAAGTAGATTCTCTTTATTTTTTTCTTTCTTATCTTCAACTTCTTCCTCTCCCTCCTTTTACTTTCTTTGAAATTTATCATTTTGCATATAACTTTTTATCATAACAACACAATGTTGATATTAGGCAATAATACACTATGAAAGGGGAATTTTTGCTCAACACACCAACATCGTACATCATGCTGACCAAAAAATAAATTTTTATAATGTGCTTAATGTTTCTTGTCAATATAGGAATATATCTTGTCAATCCTGGTAGACATGGACATATGTCGGAAGATATTTAAGATATTTCAAGATATTTGATACCATGATTACACCTAACAGGAACCTTGTTCCGAGGAAAATCAACTAGTTCCCAAGTGCCATTCTTTTCAAGTGCAATCATTTCCTCCTGCATAGTAGCCTTCCACTATGGCTGAGATAGAGCTTCTGCAACACTACAAGGCACAAACATAAAGGACAAAGCAATTGCAAAACAACAATATGACGGAGATAAAAGCTAATAACACACAAAATTAGCCAAAGGATATTTCACACAAGATCTGACACATTTTCGAACTGCAATAGGGAGGTCAGAATCGTGAGGGAGGAAGAAGAGATGAAGAACTACCTGTATCAGGAGATGGACCCGAAAAGACATCTTGATGGGGAAGAAGAGGATCATCTGTTGTAGGCTTATAGCTACCTTCTTCTTTCATGAATAAACTTGAAGAACCTTCTCCTCCTCATCACGAGCCCCTGAATCAAAAATAAAGGATGGAATAGGAAGTGTGGTAAAGGAAGACTTCACTGTGGAAAGCTCTCCATGAGTAGAAGACTGAGTAGGAGAGAAGAAATGAATTGTTTCATGAAATATAACATCCATAGACACAAACCGTTGTCTAGTGAGAGGGTGATAACACTTATAACCCTTTTGGCTAGGAGCATACCCAAAGAAGATGCATTTGAGATTTAAGATTAAGTTTGGACCGTTGGGATTTGTCAACATACACATAACAGATGCACAAAAAAACCTTTGGTGGAATAAGAAACAAGGTAGCAGAAGAAGACAAAACATCAATAAGTGTCTTAAAACCAAGAATTCTGGTAGGCATCTTATTAATGAGGAATGCAGCAGTCTTGACAGCATCAGATTAAAAAGTTTTAGGTACATTCAAGGTAAACAATAATGCACGAGACATTTCAAGTTAGTGTCTATTTTTTCTTTCTACAACCCCATTTTGTTTAGGAGTGCATGGGCAAGTGGTTTGGTGGATAATTCCCAACTGATCAAGAAATGATGGAAATGAATGGGACATCTACTTTCCTCCATTATCAAAACATAGGACCTTAATCTTTTTGTTAAACTAGGTCTCAACCATTTTTTGAAAAAAAAAAAACAAATATAATGAAAACATCACTTTTTATTTCAATAAATATACCCAAGTAACTCGAGAATAATCATCAACAAAAGTAACAAAGTATTTAAACCCAGATAAAGAAACAATAAAGGCAGGGACCCACACATCATAATAGACAACATCAAAAAGAGATTCACTTTTATTCAAGTTAACTGGATAAGAGGTTCGACAATGCTTTGCATACTCGCAAGGTATACAATGAAAAACAAAACTAAAACTATAACATAACTGCATAAACAATCTTTTTAAAGTAGAAAGAGAAGGGTAGCTCAAATGATTGTACCACTGGGACAACTGCTGAGAACTAATATTGTTATCCTTTATTGCTGGAGCAGGAAGCTGCAGAACCGGTAACATTGAATGAGGGGGAACATCCAAGATGTATAAGCCATTGTCATCATGCCCCCTACCAATCATCATCCTTGAACCCAAGTCCTGAAAAACACAATGAGAAGGAAAAAAATATTATACTACAATTTAGTGACTTTGTTAAATGACTCATAGATAATAGGTTTAAAGTGAAATTTGGGATATGGAGAACAAATGACAATGATAGGGAAGGAGTGATAGGAATACTCACTTTACTCACAATAGAAAATAAGACGCATCTGCAATGCAGATTTTATCCTTTCCAGAACAAATAGAATACGAAGAAAAAAGTAAAAATGTACCAATCATATGGTCAAAAGCTCTTGAATCGATGATCCATGAGTGACCAAGGATAAAGATACTAGCACTGAACGCAGAGGCAGAGGTACCTGACTGTGCAAAAGAAGTCTGAGGGGTCAAAGTAAATGTATCCAAACTGGTCATGAAGCGTCCTAGAGCCTCAATCTCGTCATGGTAGAAGGATCAGCAGAAGTAGCTAATGTAACATCAGATGAAGTAGATATCACGAAATTGGCACTTGGCCTACCACCACTAATGAAGTGAGAACTTCCACGCCCCCAAAATATGAACACCATGCTAAGGAAGACGACTCTAAAACTCCTGGGGACGACCATGTAAATCCCAACAGGTATCTTTTGTATGTCGGAAACGGCCACAGTGCTCACATTTAAACTTATTTCTGTCATCCCCTGAGAAACTACCCCTACCACCACCCCATGACCACAAGAACGTCCACAATCACAACGCTGAGCAGAAGAGACAAATGTTGATTTTTCTATGAAAGGAGGTAGTGGAGGACTTAGCATGTCATGATGACGGTCCTCCTCTTCTTTAATATACGAGTAAACATCACTGAGCGATGGGAGAGGTTCCTTTCCTAGAATCCGTATGCGGATGCTATCATATTCAAAGTTCATCCCTGCCAAGAAGTCAAACACTCTGCTCTCCTCAACTTCCCAGTGATACTCAACTACATCTTCTAAACACTTTGGACAATAAGTCTTGTAATAATCAATTTCTTGCCACATCCGTTTGAGTGTAGAATAGTAAGACGAGAGAGACTTATCACCCTGGCGAAGGTGGATACCTTTTGACACAAATCATACATCCTAGTCTTATTCCCTTTCTTATAATAGGTCTGAATCATAGAGTCCCAAATATCTTTAGCAGTTAGCAAATACATGAATGTATTAGAAATTTTAAGCTTCACAGAATGGAGCAACCACGACATAATTATGGCATTTTCAGTCTGCCACTTAGGAAATGTAGCTGATTTTGGATCTAAAGCCTTTTTCTCACCTATTAGGTATCCTAGCTTCCCTTTACCCGTAACATAGATCTGAGCTGAATGGAACCAAGGGAGGTAATTACTTTTATCAAATTGAATAGTTGTAATAAGTGTGTTAGGGGTTTCATTAACCACTTCAACACCTCCAGAAGAGGCTGATGTAACATCACTAGTCTTCGACATATTCGAAGCCTTAACCACAGAGTATCACGAACCACAAAGTATTACAAACCAAAGCAAATATGTACCAACCACTGCAACAAGACCCTCACTGATCTATTTTCACAAGAAACAGTCCCCACAAGTTGAATAACCGCTGCTCACAAGCCACAATAGAAAAACCCCAAAGACGGCACACCATACACGTCCCGACAGTAGATCCAATCAACCTAACAACTCGTGAATAAGAGAGCACCAAGAAAAAATCATGCTAAACACTTAGTATGGATCAACAACACATTTCTAAAGATTACATTATCCATCCAAAGGCTGCACACCATTTTTTATAATTTTTGAACAAAAAATAGGCGAAAAACAGCCCCAAGCGTCAATGAAGAGCCCTAAAAATCAACACCGAGAGAACAATACTCAACCAAATCGAGTGGGACAAAAACCCACTGATTCTCCATGAAAAAATGACCACTTCTTTCCAAACAATCTATCCAAAAAACTCCTAGATCAATCAAATCAAGCAGATTTAACAAATTTGCGTTTTTTTGGTCTCTAAATAGATCCATTCAAAAAAAGTAGTTTTAATGCCCCAAAAATTACAAATAAATAAAAAAATTCAATAGAAAAAGAAACTCACAATCTATCGAATCATGGAGTCAACCTAGTCTGACACATGTACGGCCTTGCTGACATCAGTGGCTTTCCTCCCTCTGGATCTTGGTTTAGTCGTGTAGATCAGTAACCCTTGGCTCTGATACCAAGTTGGTGTATGTGGATTCAAGAAGAAGAAGATGAAGAAAGAGAAAAATGAGAAGAAGAGAAACGTAGGGAGAGAGAATGATTCGTTCCTCTCCCATACAGTATTTATTTTATTCATATAATATGGGGAATGTACAAAAATACCCTTATACCCATACAACCAGATATATACGTCTATACAACACTACATCCAAGAAAATACTTTCACTAGGATTTGAACTCATGACCAAAACCTGCTCTAATACCATGTTGACAGTAAACTAACCAAACTCTCCCAAAACCTTAAGGTGTTAGGAGATACAAGAATTAATATACTTCAACACAAATAATGGTACATTGACATCGATACACTATAACATTCAATAGTCATACAGTACACAAAAAAATGCATAAACTTCATAATGCATCTTACATTAACACAATGTTTTGGTTTTTAAAATGTTAATACAAGTTTTTATTTTCATATTAATATAATTTTAATTGATGAAAATTATGTCTTATTGTATACAACACTAAGAGAAATATGTTCTTTAGCCAATACTTATCTCAATTAGGTAGCACAAGATAAATATTGTACACATAGAATACACTGTGCATGATATATTAAAGTGAATCAAATAAGGCCTCAACCAATAAGGTACACATGGATATGCTAGCCATCAAAAAAAAATATTACTCAAGACTGCAGAAAATAGATTCAGATCTGATTAAAAATTGAAGAAGTTAAGAGAACTTTGAGAACTAGACTTTTGCAGCCAGAAATCTGAATTCAACTCGAATAAATTTCATTAATCAATATAAAAAATATCTTTTATATATATATATATATATATATATATATATATATATCATGGATATTTAAAGACCAGAACAGTATTATAAAAAGAAATACTACAAGAACTCATAATCCTGTTTCCTATTAAATTTCTTACCTTCCAAGAAAATACTAAAGTTACTTTCTTAAATATTCACTGAAGTAGAAGTAGAAATTTCTTGACTGCATGCTCAAATCGTCACAGAATTGCAATATTATTTTTAAACTCTCGGAATTTTGGGACAGATTAAAAATCTAACACTTTGCCTCATAAAAAAACAGCACCAAAGATAACTATTGAAGTATCAACTGAGTATTGTATTGTATATGGGGCCATTGGTCAATATTCTGCATTTTTTGTATTTCCAGCTTGGTATGCCACAAGTCTCTCATTTCTTCTTCTCTTCTCTACTCTTAAATTCTATATTTAAACCTTAATATTTAAAATTTCATCATGGTATCAGATCCAAGCCAGGTAGTTACGGGTTCGAATTCCAGTGGAAGTATATAAGTATTCTTCTCAACGTATCTGTTCACGTGTGTGCATGCATTATGGAGTCGCACTGGTTCCCCATGTTAGGAGAAACATGAATTAAAAAACTTCAACGATAACAGCCATTGATTGATCATAACCTGATTTTTTCCTCTGGATACAATCTAATGGTCATTAACAACTTCGACAATACTCAACAAGTCTGAAAAAAAATCCTAAAAATCACCCTTCATTACCAGGTATAATTTTCTCCGTCTGGGATATGGGCTGGCCATACGGATGATATTAGCCATATGGTCAGTGGACGTCAGCATCTATCCATGTCAGATTTTCAATCCCTCAGTCCTCGATAACCTCTATTAATCTTTATAATAGTTTCCTGACCAGATACCAAGTAGAAAGTGATGTCTTGGCTTTAAGTATGCAGAGAAAGAGAAGAAGTAGAAGATAATTAGCGCCAAAGCATATGCAACCGAGAGGAAGAAATTGGAAGACCATGGATAATCCTCCATAGATGTGTCCAGTAGTTTAGCTTTTTTTATTTTCTATTTTAAGAGATTTCTAATGTAATAAGGCCAATAGTGCCATGGTTAGTTTAGTTTTTTTGAGGTTTTGAATTGTAATCCCATCACTCACTTTTGACCCAATTTTTCTGAGGTCAAAATTTGACTTTTGGCTTGATTTTGGTGTGTCATTAAATAGGTTATTCAGTTACCTTTCCAACAAGACCAAGATTGCACAATTCCGAGGTAATTTGAGAAAGTTATAACCAAATTACTAAAAGGTTGTCAAAAGTTGTGTAAATAGTGTTTTTTTTAAGTCTTAAGTTTTATTAGTTTAAACTTTAGGAAATTATATGTTTTAGAAAGTCTAGAAATTAAGAAAACTTGTGCAACAAGTTATAAATGTTTTAGCAAATTTATATTTTAGGAAAGTAAAGGTTTTAGAAAGTTTTAATTTTTAGAAATTGTTAAGCTCTAAGTTTAGTGTTTTAGCAAGTTTCTAATTTTAGAACTTGTCAATTTTCATTGGTTGTAAGCCTATTTAAAGGCACCCTTTATACAATAAAATTAAATTGAAGATTGTTATTGAGAGGTCTCCCAAGACATCCATGGGTTGGTCCTTTCTCCGGTTCTCCCTTCCACATAGGGTGATGCCATCTCCTAGGCTTCCATCTCTACTCCATCATGGGTTGTAACACTAAGGTGCACTCGTAAAGTCTTTTCACCCTCTCTCTCCCCTTCAAGGTATATCTCTTATTTCTTTCTCTTTCTCTTTCTTTTTCTTCTCTTATCTTCTTCTTCTTCTTTAAGAAAACAAAAAAAAAAAAAATAGTAATAAAACTTTAATTCAAAGACCTATTTTCTGAAATTTCATGATTTGAACTAGCAAAACTTGTTCAAATATCATGAAACTTGTACTGTAAAACCTTTGGACACGTTAGAATATGCCCTAAAATTTTTGGAATATTCTAACACATCGAAATAATATTTTGGTAATTTTCGGATTTTCAGTAAAAAAATTACAGACTACCCTTTTTGGATTTTCTACTTTTTTTCTCTCTCATAATTCATTAGAATTTCCTTTTTTTAATTCTATTTACCAAATATCTTAATTTCGTGGTTACTTATGTTCTAAAATTTCAATTCTTGAATTATTTGCTTCTGCACTTTTAATTTGACAATTTATTTGAGGACCTTGAGATATGCTGCATCAATTTTTGGTATCTTCTCTATTGTGCTGCATCAATAATGAAATGGGTTGATCTAATGAGCTAGTTCACATTTTCATGCTTTATTAAAAACATATATTATGAAAGAAAAAACTGCAACCTCTAACGTGTGAGACATAAATACAGCAATCTCATGTAACAAGCATATAACAAATGAAATATAACTCTAAATGGACATTATTGCTTAGTGATTTAGGCACATCACATCACAACAATGTGGATGCATGATGATTAGATATTGCATCCTTATTTTGATGTTATACTTGTACTAATTACACTTGCTTAAGGACCACTAACGATGGGAAGTCTCTAACACTTTAAGACCTATCAAAAGAAGTATAAAGCAGTCCCAATTCTAATGTGGCACCATTACAATGGTGTAGGGCCTACATGAAAGTTAGGGTGACCATGGGATTCACACGGTTGTGTTTAAGCATCATATATTAGTTGATTTAACTTAACAGAACACCAAAATAATAGGTTTTTCCATGACGGAATTATGTACAGCTCCTTTGTACAGCTTTCTTTAAAATCCGTGTCCTTGTAAATAGAATTCCTCTTTACTTATCAAAAATAAATAAAAGAAAAAAAGATTTGATGCTTAGTTTCATCATCATAGCTTCTAGACTTAGTTTATTTTGAGTTTCATTGTTTTAGGGTCTTAAGGGAATTTTGGTAATTTTATGTAGCCTTAGCATTTGAGTTAGGTCCGGAAATAGACCTAGTTCTTTTTTAGTAATTTGGGACAAAGTTTAGCTATCCTATTTGGGTTTTCCTTATGTTTGGCTACTCATTTTATGTTGCAAGCAAAGTTTTGTTTCAAATGGGAATATAATTAAGGGAAACATTGACAAGCTATATAATCTCGTAGTCCTTTGATGCAGTACAAAGGAGAAATACCAAAAATTGATGTAGAATAATTTCCAAAGTCTCAAATAATTTAAATAAAGGATGCGGAAGCAAAGAAATCAATAATAGAGTTTAGAAGCAAACAAGAAGTCACAAAATTTAAGGATCAAAAAATAAAATCATATAAAGAAGATAAGGAGGTTTTAGAACAGAAAAAGAGGATAAAATAGAAGAAAATAACCCAAAAAGGTATTTTTGTAATTTTAATAGAAAAATCCAAAAATTACCAAAATACCCCTTTAATGCATCAGAAATTTCTGAAATTTTATGGTCATTTTTTACGTGTAATAAGGTCTTACATTTAAAATTTTATGAAATTATGAGAAGATTTAATGGGTCAAATCAAATAATTTCAGAAAAAAGTGAAGGTGCTTTAATGGAGTTTCAAGAGGAAAAAAAAAAAAAAAAGGAAAAGAAAGAGAGAGAGGAATAAAAAACTAAGAAAATAGAAGGAAGAGAAGAAAATAAGAGAGATACCTTAGAGAAAGAGAGAATGTGAGGAGGATACTCACAAGTGTACTAAGGTGCCACAAGCCTACAACCCACATTGAGAGAAGAGGGGAGCTTAGAAGATGGCATCAATCCTTGGAGAGGAGAATATGACTACAGCCACACCTTGGGAACACCTAAATCTTTAAAAACTTGTTTATTCTTCACTATCAAATTATGGGCGTGGGGTTGCCTTTAAATAGGCTTACAACCTCAAGCAATTGGAAACTTGCCAAAATTAGAAACTTTCTAAAATCTTAAATTTGTTAGCTAAGTTTTCTAAAAACATAAAACTTTCTAAAAACTTATTTTTCCTAAAAATTAAAACCTAAGACTTTCTAAAAACACTATTCCCGTTTTTAGTGACTATCCCTTAGTAATTTAGTCATAACTTTCCCAAATCACCTCGGATTTGCGCAATCTTGGTCTCATTATAAAAGTAACTGAATAACCTATCTAATTACACCAAAATCAAACAAAAAAAGTCAAGTTTTGACTTTTGAAAAAATGGGTTAAACATAAAAAACAGGATTACTCTAAAAAACCCAAAGCTTGGCACTATTAGCCTTATTACATGGACACATAAAATGATGTACCCCCCCTTAAAAGACCCTAAATAACTCTACATAACATGTACACTTAAATCTAGCCTTCTTGTGGGGCGGCACATACATAAATCTCTTTGTGTTGTCTGCATTAAACGGTACTTACATAGTAATATCAGTGGAAGCTTTGGAAACATAATGAAAATCGGAGAATATACACCTAGGAATCATTACAGAAGCAAGGCTGCCATTTATAATGGTTTAAGGAAATTGGTACAAAGCTGTTGCACATATTTAGAACACCAAGAGTTCAGAAATGATAGACAATGCTACACGGTAAAACAATATATCCACATAGTATTAGGAAATGATTAAAAACATCCACAACAAAGAATGAATAAATTTATACCACAAGTACATAACACCAATAACGTTGTATATGGTAGATATTCAATTGTTGCATATTCCCATATGATGGTAAAATACTTCATAATGATAGAAATATACCAAGCATTCTTAGAGGCTTGAAACTTCATCCCCAATTGTAGGGTTTTCCCTTTCAAAATCTCTTCCTCTTAATCCTTTGCATTCACCATGGAATTAAGATTCCTAGTCAATGAAGATAGGTGATGTAGACATTAGAGCCACATGGGGACCACACATGGCATTGGTGGGGTCCACACGATAAGACATATGGGAACTCATGGAGGAACATCTTTTGGAGTCTAGGACACATGATGAGTCTTTTAGAGTTATGTTACTATTTTACTTAAAGTTTTGTGAGTTAATAGAAATTAAGACCTAGGTGGCATTTTAATTTTTGTTTCTGGGAATTTTTGTAATAAGGCATTGTCGTCAATGGTATTTTATTAATTTTATTGAGTCAATAAGTCAAAGTGTGACCCTCTTAGAGTGTTGGTCGAATTCTTCTAAAAAGACTTGATTTTGACACTTTTTATTTTTGGTGAATCAAGTTTTTAGTAGTTTTGAGTTTAGGAAAGTCTTAGGTATTAAGTAAGCTAGTAGTTTAAGAGTTTCTAATTTGGTTTCTTGCTATTCTTGAATTTGTGAGCCTATATATAGGGTTGCATGTTTTTGTATTGGTATGATGAAAATTAATAAAAGTTTTTGCCTGGTTTTGCTCCCACAAGTGGTGATTCTCCTTCTTCATGTCTTATGCCTTAGCTTGAAATCCTTGTAGGGATTACTTGGATCATAAGGTAGGGATTATTCCAAATGTATTTATCTTCTCTTCTTTTTCTCTTTCGTTTTCCTTCTTTTCGTATTTCTTCTTTTTTTCTTGTTCTTTACTGTTCTCATTTTTCTGGTTTTTTGAATTAAGTGTATGTAGCTTGAATTTTTATATAATTTATGTAGCTAGAAATCTCTGAATAACCTGAAATTTGGTATACATACTCCTTATATACACCAAAATTACCTTATCAAATTTCATGATTTTCTGACGCACGACTAGGTATATTTTGGTAATTTCGGGTTTCTGCTAAAAAAATACAGAATTATCCATTTGGGTTTCCTTTTTCTCTTTTTCTCCGTTTTTTCTTGTTTCAATTCCTCTAAACCCCTTTAATCAAGTTTCTTCTTTTATTTTCATTAAATCTTGATTACAGAAAGTTCAATTCTTGGTTCTTTAATCTTATTATTGTTTCCGCTACATATCTTAGGTTTTATTGAAATTCTTAGCTATCATTTTACATCAACTTTGGTATCATCTCCATTGTGTTGCATTAATTTTGGTATCAAAGCCAAGTTATCAATTGTTTCCAATCCAACTGAGTCTTGGTATCATTGGTGAGTTATTCTTAATTCATTGGAGAATTATTATTTCAACTAGTTCCTAGTAGTTGGGTTCCTTTGGATGTGAGAGGAGAAATTTTAGAAGATTATTTTTAGCCAGGGTTTTGGAACAATTTTGGAAAATAGTCTAAACCTTGAAATTTTTGGAAAGGATCATAAACCCTAAAATTTTGGAAAGGTAGAGTTGTTGGTTTATTTTTTTTCTTACTTTTGGGCTAAACCTTGGAAATTTTGGAAACAGACCTTGGAAGTTATGGAATTCCTAAAAAGATGTGGTTGTTTTTCTACTGAACATTAAATTCGTTTTCTCTTCTGGGAAGACAACTAAAATTGCGATTAGCGACTAGGATGATCAGAACCTTATTTCTACATCTTTTGTTGAAGAGTTCCTACAAGATCCGAAAAATAAAAAAATATTGTGGATATGTTGAGGACCATGTTGTTAATATTCAATTCCACCACGGAAGAGACTATTTAGATAGTACTAAGTGTCTAGTGAGTGATTTCCCATTAACTGACTTACCAATGATTTTAGGCAATCGTTGGATTAAAGAGTGGAAAATTACTTTTAATAAGGAGACCCAAGTTTTGCGACTATATAACCATGATGTATGGTATCGTCTCCGACTTAAGCCTGCTACTGAGGTGTCATTAGTTGTAATTAGAAGTGTTGTAGACAGAAAAAAGGTCCGATGCAATGAAGAAAGAGCACAAGATGGAATCCAATGAACCTCAAGATCGAACCTTGTTTAAACCAGAGCTGTTTAATGAAGAAAAAAACCTACAGCCAATGTGGAGAGTAAAGATACTTATGTGGGGTGTGTTGATGTGACTTGTGTTGAGTTACTTGATGAGCTAGTTATGATCACAGACGAGTACCACTTTGCTGTTCCGATTAAGGATCAACCATCTAATGAGGCTTTAACTCTAATCTAGGACGAAATCCAATCCATCTCAGTAGACAAACCAACTCAAGAGTCTGGGATGATTCTAGGCATTGTTGATCCAATTCTTGTCATGCAAGGGGAGGAAAATCAAGTCCATATTATTCTAATGGATATACTAATTCTTACAATGTTACATGATTCCGAGATGGTTACATATGAGGTGACTGGGGACAAGTATTATGAGGTTTTTTTCGCTACTAGCTACCTTTTAAAGGACTGGTGAACTACATTATAAGGTCTTTCCTAAATCAGATGTTCACAAGATGACAGGATTACTTTATAATCTGATCATGGGAGGAGTTGATATATGACTGTGGTTTGAGCTTCCCAACATTGTTGATCATTTCCCTTTACAAAACTCAAGGTCGAGTTTTTTTTAATAAGGGGGGTTTATGCGGATATTAGAGCCATATGGGGCTTACACAAGACCTTGGTGGGGTCTATATGAGAAGACACATGGGAACACACAGAGAAACATCTTTGGGACACATGATGGAGTCTTTTAAAATTATTTTACTGTTTTACTTAATGTTTTATGAATTAATAAAGTTTAGGACCTAGGTGGTATTTTTGGTTTTGGGTATTTTTGTAAAAAGGCATTGTTGTCAATGGTATTTTATTAATTTTATTGACTTAATAAGTCCAAGTGGGGCTCTCTTAGATTGTTGGTTGACATCCTGTAAAAGGACTTGATTTTGACACTTCTTGTTTTTGAGAGTCAAGTTTTTAGTAGCTTTGAGTTTAGAAAAGTCTTAAGGATCAAGTAAGTTAGTAGTTTAGGAGTTTCTAATTTGGTTTTTTATTATTTTCTTGAGTTTGTGAGCCTATATTTAGGGTTGCACGTTTTTGTATTGGTACGATGGAAATTAATGAAAGTTTTTTGTTGGTTTTGCTCCCACAAGTGGTGCTTCTTCTTCTTCAAGTCTTATACATTGGCTTGAAATCCTTGTAAGGATTACTTGGATTATAGCATAGGGATTATTCCAAAGGTATTTATCTTTTCTTCTCTTTCTTTATTGTTCTTTTTCTTCTTCTTCGTTTTCTTTCTTCTCTTCTTTCTTCATTTTCTCTTGTTCTTTACTGTTATCCATTGTTCTGGTTTCTTGAATTAAATGGGTGCAGCCTAGATTTTTATATAATTTCATATAGCTAAAAATCTCTGAATAACTTGAAATTTGGTATACATACTCCTCATATATATCAAAATTACCCCATCTAACACACGGTCAGGGGTATTTTGGTAATTTCAAGTCCCTACCTAAAAATTACAGAATTTCCCTTTTGGGTCTCTTTTTTCTCTTTTTCTCCGTCTTTTCTTGTTTCAATTCCTCTGAACCCCTCTAATCAGGTTTCTTCTTTTATTTTCATTAAATCTTGATTACTTAAAATTCAATTCTAGGTTCTTTAATCTTCTTCTTGTTTCCGCTACATATCTCAGGTTTTATTGAGATTCCTAGCTATCATTCTACATCTACTTTGATATCATCTTCATTGTGCTGCATCAATACGGCTTCGACATACTATCTGTTTGCTAAGCAATGACTATTTTATCAACATTGGCATCGGGCTTCTATACATAGAATTATGTTTGACTTGAAGATTTTTCTACATTGGGTCTAACTTTCGTTGGGTAGTTCGTGTACTCAAGCACATTAGGGTACCCATAGGTGAAATGTTGCTTCAAGTCTGGTTGCTCCACCATTTGTAAATTCATCTTACAATTGTTACACTTTGTCCTGAGTGGATAACCTTCAAGTGTTTGTCCATGCTGCCTCCTGTTGTCCGTGTTGATTATGATCTTTTGGGATGCACACTGAAACTAAAGCAATGAAGTTCCAAAAGGAAATAATACCTCATTTACTCCTAATATTTTCTATAGTATATATTTTACTTACTTTTCTATAGTATATAGATCTTACATAATGTAAAAAATAGAGGGTCATTGCTTTGGTGCAATGGTAGCAGCTTGGGCTGCCAACATGAAAACACGGGTACGAGTCTAGTGAGCAGCCACTTTGTGCAAAAAAATGCCAAAGGTTAGGTTTGTATCCCATCCACCTCTCCCAGAACCCCGTAATTACAGGACTGGCACTGGGTAATGACCTTTTATAATGCAAAATACAGAGAAAAAGCTATTCAAGTTCACAACCTTGACCCCAAATATTTTACATTGCGACTTGGAAGTCACTAGTTCGAGTCACGGAAACAGCCTCTCTACTTGCAGGGGTAAGGCTGCGTACATCTAACCCTCCCCAAACCCCGCAGGAGCCTCGTGCACTGGGACTGCCCTATATAGCCTATGGCCCACTTTATTCTTGAATTGAGTTCAGTTATTCTTCCCGAAAAATAGAATTTTATACAAAAATATTTAAAAATTGGAAAAATTCAATATATCATGGAGGAAATAGGGCAATATACATCTTATGATTTATATTTTTCACTATATATATATAAATTATTTTTTGGTTAAAGAATTACAATTTGTAACAGTATATCAGACTTATAGATTTCACATATAAAATAATCTGACCAAAATTTTTTTTATAAATAAAAAAATTGTAAATCAAGTTGGAATCATAACATACAAAAAAAACTATACATGAACTTGTAAGATTTATGTAAAGATTTTGAAAAAATATGGGTTTTTTACATTTGTTTCTATATTTCAATGACAAAAACCAAGATTAATCTGTTTGATATCATGCAAACATCAATAGGTGTTATTGTTGATGCATTTTGCATGTTAATCACTTAAATCTGAATTTCAGACAACAGAAAACAACACATTTTGGACTTACTGGAATACTCAAGATTTAAATCACGAATCTTTCATTGTGTGAAATGTGTCGATTTTTAATACAAATGGTGGGTATGTAAAATCGATTCAATTTGATGTTAAGAAGAAATTCTCCACATAGAAGCCCTCTCATTTTTTATTACTGTGATTGGACTGACTGATGCTATTTTTGGGCTCTGAGCTTGCAATTAGCATGTAGTTGCTACTATTTTAGTCACTTTATACAATACAATCACATTAACATTTAATATATACTTCAATCTGAACCTCTTGTACACAAATTTGTTAACTCTCCTTTCACAAATGAGTCTATTAGCCCACTAGCAATTGGCCATTTCACAAATAAATTACATTCTTCTCGATGATCAATTACACTGTGGCCAGCCTTTTCTGTTAAGGTCCTTAAGATAGCAGTTTATCAGATTGGATGGTTAAGATTATCTGGCTGATGCAACCTTTTGACTATTGCCAATACTTGGGAGTCCTATATATTGGATGATAGATGGTTCATCCTGTCTACATCCTCTAAATTTATGTATGTTTCTTTGCAGGAGAACATGTCAGCAGATGAAGTAGATGCTGCAATTCACACCGACTCTAGGTATGCTGACCGCCTCCGATCGGTCTATGCCAGCAAAGAAACGGCAGAACATGGTTACTTGCAATTCAAGCGGATCGATTTCCTGGGGAGTCGTAGAAGCTTTGAATTGTTGAAGCGTGTTAGTGGGGATAACAGCAGCAATGTGTACGAGCTGTTGATCAGAGCATGAGATCATCCTAAAGTTTTGATATTTTTCTAATTTCCCGACTTTGGAAACGGATAAGAGACCTATATGAAGGCTTCAGCAAACCATGGGATAAAAATCCTGAGCTCACTTGTATCATAGTGAAGAAGACAGACCCATTTCACATTCTAACATAGAGTTGGCCATGTATGATAAACACAGATGTGTCACCATTGTTAATCTTGTTTCACAGTTGATTTGGCCATGTAAAACTGAAATATTGAGTTACCAACATTGGGCTGTGTCATTTTTTTTCTTTAAATTTTGTTGCCTTTATTATATAAAGCTATTGTCCAAGCACAAAAGATGTCAAAAAAGAGTTGATCACACGGGTTAGCAATTTTCTTTTTTGTATGTGTAACTGTTTATAATGCATGTACAATGGTAGAGATAATAATAAAAAGATATAGTTATGCTTATGCACTGTATAGTCTGCATTACCATGATATATGTTTCTTCCTGAACCATTGGCCGTAATGGGATGTGTGGGCATTTTGAATTTGTGATGAATGCCTTTGTATTTTTGGACTTCATAACCTTTTGTATTCTCTGCAACAATGTGCCATAGCCCTGATCAAAGAGCACAGTACTCAGATCCCTGGTTATCTCTTTGTACTAGAGAGTTCAGGAGGATGTGAGACCATCATTGTGCTTGCAAAACTCTTTGGTCATAAAATCATCATTTTATCATCCTAAAAGGAGGATGAGGTCCTGCTAGCAGTATTTGATGCCTTCTATTTGTTTTGTGTATTTGAGTTTCTGAAATGCAGGCTGGAGATTATGCTGTATCTATTGCCTGATTGTTTAATTTGTCTTTTACTCCCATTTGCCATTTGATGTAATATATATATATATATATGCCTAGTAGGCTGGTGAACTAGTATCATAGTATTCTTTCACAGGGCTTCCCATTGGTTTTCCTTTCAGAAATGTTCTGATAACCTGGAATTATTGTCATGAGTGCAAACACATTGGATCGCTTGAGTGTTACTCTATGTTAACACATCCCACAAATTTACTGGTTGGATACTGAAATTCTCGAAAAAATACAATTTAAGTTTTGGTACCTTGACCTTCCCTTTGAGCTAAATCTATATCAATCAAGTTTATGTACCTCGTTTCCTCAACCCTGGCACGTTCTTTGAATTTGCTATTCGAAAGTAAAAGAGTTGATAAACAAACGGAGAGAAATAGTACCTGGTAAATGGACATAATCCTTGCAAGTCTACCCATCTTTATGGAGCATTTGGGAAGAAAGCAAAACAGAATTTATTCTAGATAAGTTTGCTTGCATTCCAAGAACCATTGAGATTATTGAAGTTAGTGGAACTCATTGTGCTCTTAGCTCATAATTTGCATGATCAACCTTTCTATAACACTTATAATGCTAGCTCATAATGCTAGTCCACCTGCATGCAATATTTTTTGAATAAATTCAAATGGAAATCTAAATCACAAATGAAATATCATATTATTATTACAAGCTTTTATCCAAAGTTTATAAGGAATAAAAAAAGTACAAAAACGAAGAAATTGAATAAACAGGTTCAGGTGGTTGTCCCTCAATAGCCTCAAAGGGCTATATGAAAATTATGACTTGGAACTGCTAGGGAATCGGACAATCCCTGACAGTTCAAGAGCTGAAAAGCCAAATAAAAATAAAAAAATCGGACATCATTTTTCTATCGGAAACAAAATGCCGGTGTAGATTTTATGAAAAAAACTAGGCTACAAAATAGTTGGAATAGCTACTCAATTAGCTCTATTGGATTATCAGGTGAACTAGCATTGCTTTGGAAAATAATATTAATTGCACAATTGTGAATCTTGCAATAGGTTTATATTAGTAAATGTAAGTGACCTTGAGAACCTAACTACATGGAAATATATGTTTATCTATGGAGAACCTAACAGAGGAACACGTAAATTATTTTTAAGACAACTAGAACAAAAATTAGGAACTATAAATGGACCATTAGTTTGTCTAGGAGACTGAAACTGTATTTGGAACAAAACCAATAAAACTGGGGGACTAGAAATACAAAGATGGGAGATTAGGGATGCCCAAAAAATGTTAGAAGAAGGTCGGTTAATGGATCTAAGATCCATGGGCCTACCATTCACATAGTTTAAACAAATAAACAACGAACTAATAAAAGTAAGACTAGACAAAGAAGTAGCAACTATGCAATGAAGAAGAC
>JAOXJP010284107.1:0-19279 GCA_025762735.1 Platanus orientalis | reverse complement strand
GGGGGGCTGAGTGGTACTCTAGGGATTTGAAACTCACCTAGGGGATCTAAGGGGGGTGCATGAGAGAGAGAATCAAAAGATTCCAATCCAAAGGGTGAGAAAGGTTAGCTAAAGATAAGATTGCATTAAATGCAAAATATCTCATTTTTGGCTAATATCTAAATAATATCTGGATTTTTTATTTTTCGAACCCTACCGCTACCGTCACTCCGTATGAGCTCCCATGCTCGGATGTCAGCGCAGTCAGTGTCAGTTTCAAATGTTCCAGTTGCTCTGGTCACACCGGTTCAGTCAGAACCAAATTATGAAAAGGGTAAGGGGGTTAAATTAGGGTTTTTTGGCCAAAAAAAGCTCTCAAATGCAATGTTGAATGGAAAAATGGTCAAATTAAACTTAGGGGGACCCAGGGGTAGATGTTCCCAGGTCCAGGTGACTCACAGCTTCTGACCATGCAGGATTATGGTACTCGAGCAGGAAATTAGGTCAAAAACCATTTTTGGAGCGGTTGGGCTTATTTGTACAGGGGATGCTGTTGGTTTTTCTATAAAATGCCACTTCGGGTCATATTTGGAGGATTTGAAGCTTAAGGAGTCTCAGAGCTACAGAAGTTGACAGATTGGTTGGATTCCTAGGCAGCTGTCGGGAGCTTTCCGAAGCAGGGTCGCTTGACCGAATCAGGTTTCAATAGCCGCCTGAAGTTGAATGGAATTGAATGGCTAATCATTCCCTGAATCAGGGGTTTGTGAAATGCTTTATTGAGGACATGGAAGATTCTGAGAAAATGACCCTGATTTTGCTGCGTTCCGAGTTCGGGAGAACTTTTAAGGGCATTTCCCGTGCCAAATACAGACAAAACGCGTTTTTTCCTGGGTTTGGGCAGAAATGATTGTTTGGGTTATGGATTTTCTGTAAATTAGTGTAGTTTTGATAGTTGAGGTTCTGAATTTACAGTGGTGTGGCCACTGACCATCTGAATTTCTGATTTTCGGTGCTCTCCCGAGAGTCGTTCAAGCACTTGATTTTTAGACCTGATTTTTCATGCTTTTTGGAGTATTTGAGGGAATTTTGGTAGATGGACTTTACGAAAGCCTTGGCTCCTTAGATAACTTTTTGAAGGCCTCGCGATTCTGAAAAAATGGACACCGACTGATCCTGATTTGGAGGCCTGAAGAGTATTCTGGCTTGAAAAGAGTCAAAAGTGGAAAAATAGTATTTTGACCTTTTAAAGAAGATTTGAGATTTTACAGAGGTTCGAGACTTAGAAACTCTTTTCTTAGACCTGGAGATTTGAAACTAAGGCCGAGGCCAAGATATGGCAACTGACCTTTCTAAATTCGGAAATCGGATGAGTTTCTGAGAGCTTTGACAAGGGTCATTTCTTCGTTAAGGTCTTCACAAATTTAAGAGATCGGCTGTTGTCGTTCTTGAGTAGTGTCTAACCTGCGATAATTCCTTTGAAGAAGGGAGACTCAGGAGTACATAGGATTTAAAATTACATCATTTGGACCGCATGAGAGGTTATATGGGTCATTTGAGGGTCCAGGGGTCATTCTCTAAGTAAAAAGGGTAAAATGGTAATTTTTCATCTACGGGTCAAAAAAAAGGTGATGCTTCATGACCGGAAGACTTATGGAGGCTAAGAGATTCAGTGATCTGGATGACAAATAGTGAGTATTGAGCCTTTGGAGGCAAAAGGGTCCAATGGTAATTTTTCTAACTGTGATGCTTTAATGCAAAAAAGGCTTACAGGAGGTGAAAAACTTACCGATGATGTGAATAGAGTTCTAAAATGTGGACCCTCAAAGTCCTGTTGATGCTTTTGAGAGATATTAGGGTTTGCCCTGAAATAGTGATTTTCGGGCTGTAATAAGGTTCTTTGACTGATTCATTTGTGATTTGAGCATCTGGAAAGACTTCTTTGGGAATGCCTAACCTCTTAGAGTCCAGGTTCGCTCTTCCTAAACCAAGGGTGTTTAAGGTCTGGATGTCTAAAAACTGTTATGCTGTCTTTATGCCATCACATGACCCGAATCAAAATTTGGGTGTTGACACGAAGCTTGATTAGTCCATGCTGGTTTGCCATGCAAATCCCTGTAAGTGTTAGTTGCATGTTTGTTTCATTTAGTGTAATTTTACTAGAAGTTGTACTCTAAACCATGGGACCAGAGACTAGAGATGAAGGGTTTGACCTTAAATCAATTTTTCAACGAAGAAAGGGACTGAATGGAGAAGCCTTTTGAGGAGGATGTTTGAAAGCAATAGGATGCTTAGAGGAGGATAAAGCTTCAAGACCTGATGGTTTCTCTTTAGTTTTCTTTAAATTTGGTTGGGAGGCAGTCAAAGATAATTTAATGGTAGTATTGAGGTACTTTCATCAATATGGTTGTTTGGATAGGGGAAGCAACACTACATTCATCACGCTTGTCCTATAAGAAAAGCAATGGAGAATATTAAAGACTCAAGACCTATCAATCTTGTTGGTAGTGTTTGTAAGATTATCTCTAAAATGTTGTCCTCAAGGCTCAAGGAAACTCATTAATGTGGACAACATTATGCAACTTATGTATGTGCCCCGACATAAGAGGTCCAAATTTAAATTTACATGTTATGTGGGTTATTTCAAATTTTGTAAGGGGTGGTTATTTTTGCAATATGACTAATAGTGCCATGGGTAGTTTAGATTTTTAGGTTTTTAATTGTAATCCCGTTTTTTAAGTTTAGCATACTTTTTCAAAGGTCAAAACTTGCCATTTTGGCTTATTTTGGTGTCATTAGATAGGTTATTTAGTTATCTTTCTAACAAGACCAAGATTATGCAAATCCGAGGTGATTTGGAAAAGTTATGACCAAATTACTAAGGGGGTATCAATGAAAAACGGGAATAGTGTTTTTAGAAAGTTGAGTTTTAGAAAGTCTTAATTTCTAGTAATTTTAGACTTTAGGAAAATCATGTTTTGAAGGGTTTTGATTTGTTTTGATTTTAGTATGTCTTAGGCGACAAGTTTGAACTTTTTAGTAGCTTCTAAATTAGGAAAGTAAGTTTTTAGTAATACTTGGTCTCCAAGTTTACATAGTTTCGCAAGTTTCTAATTTTGTACTTTCTAAATTCTATATGTTGTAAACCTATTTAAAGGCACCCTAACATAGCACAACAGTCCAAGAAAAAAAGAAGAAGAAGAAGAAGATGAGAAAGAAGAAGAAGAGTATGAGACGTGAAAGAGAGGGGAAAAGATGAAGAAGAAGCTCACCTAAACGTGAGGGATAGGGGAAAGATTCTAGATCCACTCATGGGTACACTAAATTAATTCCTTTTTATCATCATCATTCATTCCTTTTAATTGATACCAATGGGTTATATAAGGCATTTACAAGATTTGAAAAATAAAATAGAATCCTAGGCTAACAAAACACCTACAATCTTGGGACCCTTGATTTATTGACTTTCCCTAAACTAAAGACTATAAAAAAGTAAGAATCCTATCAAAATAAATTACTAAAAGATATTAAGATTTTAAAGAAATAAGGACTCTAAAGTAGGGGCTGACGATTTGTTTTATGTGGAGCCCTTAAGATTTCAAAAAATTTCCAAAATCTTGGAGATTATTGAGGCTATCGACCAGCTCAATTTGGGCCACAGAATAAAAAAAAGATTTCTAAAAATTTGGAATACTAGGGGCTGTTGTCCAGCTTTATATGGGTCCCACTTTTGACTTTAAAAGTGTCAAAAAAAATGTCCAAAAGAATTCTCCAACTTGGTTGTACGACCAACACTTGTGTGGGCCCCATTTTGGCTATTTTAACAGTCCAAAAATAAGCCACAACCTAGTTAGTTGTGCAGCTCGAAATCCGTACTTTCTTGGCATATTTTGCCTTATTATTTCAAGCTCCCTCTGACCAAAATATTTCTAAACGAACTCCCAAAACAGAAAATAATCTACCCCTACTAGATTCACACATAGAGGTCTATCTATGGTCCTCTATTTTCTATTCCTGTACAAAATATGCAAATGCATTATACCCCCTCCCCTTAATTAATACAGTAAATAATTATTAAAGTTTTGTTGAATTGGGTGTTCCCAAGGTAGGCTGGGGCCTGGTTTATTTTTCATTCTCCAAGGGTTGATGCCACTCATGATTCCCCTCTCTCTTCTTCTTCCATAAGTAAAGCTGCAAGCTCCCTTTCTCTTTCAAGGTATATTTCTATTCGTTCTCTTTCTTACTATACTATCTTATTTTTCTTTCTATCATTATTCTTCTTCTTTATTTCTCATACTTCATGTGCAAGTGTTGAAAACCTCCATTAAAGCATTTTCAAGTTTATGAAATTCCATGATATAACCCATTAATTATTGTTGGAATTTAATGAAATTTTAACTGTAGAACCCTTGAACACGTCAGAAACGGCAATAAAAATTTTGGAATTTTCTGTTGCATTAGAGGGGCGTTTTGGTAATTTTTTAATTTTAAGCCCAAAATTACATAAATGCCCTTTAGGCTTTTTTATTCTATTTTATACTCTTTTTTTATTATAAAACCTAATCTTCTTTTTGTAATTTTATTTTCTATTTCTTAAATTTTTGTTGCTACTTATTTGTTTCTAAACTCTTAATTTTGATTTATTTGCTTTCGCATCCTTTATTTTAAATTATTTGAGGCTTTGGAAAATTGTGCTACATCAAATTTTGGTATCTTCCCTTGTATCCTACATCACTCATCCATCAATTAGTGCAACTCAAGGTGCCTTTTTAAAGAATAGATTGATTTTGGATGGAGACCTTTGTGCAATTGAGTGAATAGATTCTAGACTAGGGTTAGGGGAGCCAATAATTCTATGTAAAGATCAACATGGCAAATGACTGCAATAAATGTCAGTTGGGGATTCTTAGATTATATGCTTAGAAGGATTGGGTTTGGGTTGAAATGGAGGAATTAGATGAGGAAGTGTTATGGGCCAGCCTCCTTCATTCTCATAATTGGCACCCAATAGTTTTTTCTTATAGTTCTTGTAACTTGAGATTAGGGGATGATCCTCTCCATTTTTCTCATCATCTTTGAGTCTTGAGTAGATTCCTAACAAGGCCAGTGGAAAGAAACTTTTCTGAAGTTTTTGTGGTAGGGGCAAATAGTTAATCTCCCATCTCTAGTTTGCAGATGACACTCTAATATTTTACAAGGACTCTAGTAGACAAAAAGGATCTTAAGATGTGTTTTTAGATGTTTTGAAGTGGTGTTAGGTTTGAGGATCAACTTTGCGAAGAGGAAGGTTTGTGGGGTTAGGGAGTTTTCTCATATCGAAGATCTTGCTAGGAATTTTTGGTGTTGGGTGGGGTGTCTAGCAGTATCATACCTAGCTATGTTTGGGGGCTTCTTACAAGCAGAAAGACATCTGGAATCTAGTAGTTAAAAAAAAGTTGGAAGAAGTTGTCAGGTTGGAATAGTAATTATTTTTTAAGAGGGAGGGAACTCATTCTTATAAAGGCTTCATTGGCTAGCATTCTGATCAATCTCCTCTCCTCTTTTTGTTTGTGGTTTCCGGCCTTGCTCTCTAGAAGGATTTAGCAACCGCAGCAGGATTTTTTTTTTACTTCTAAATTTCTTTGAAAATGTATGGGACTACGTTCTCTCACTAATAAGGAGCTTATGAGCATTAGGTGCTGATAGTGCTTGTCAACAACTGGTTGTGGCATTTCGGGGAGAAGAGGGCACCATGTGGAAGAGGATCATTTTAGTCAAATGTTGGGAATTCAATTGCTTGGGAAGTTAGAAAGGCTCTACATTCCACGGTAAAGGTCTTTGGAAAGGTGTTATGCAGAATATGAAGAAGTTCAAGGAAGGTAGCAGCTTGGAGACTGAAATGGCATCGGAACTCTTTTCTTAGGATGATAGATGCTATGTGGAAGAGTTCTTAAAGTTTAATTTTTCATATATATATATATATATATATATATATGCAAAGGCTTTTTAGTATGGAGCCAAGGTACGATTATTTGGTAGCCTTTTCTAAGAGAGCTTTAAATAATTGGGAAAACTAGCCGTTTGGCTGGTCTACTTTCTCTTTTGGAAGGATCATATTCAGACTGAACTAGAAGGTAGAAGGATTTGGTCTAGTGGCACCTTTTTGGTAGGCTCTTACTTTGACATGTTTTGTTCTAACTGTGACTTTGATTCCTTGGAAAGTGATTTGGGCCCTAGTAAATTCCTAATAAGGTGCAATTCTTCATTTGGACAGCAGTTTTGGAAAATATATTGACAGTGGGCAACTTGTTCAAGGGAGGTCTCATTTCCTTTTGCTTAATGTTTGCCTCTGCATTTTGTTTCCCACCACTTGGGGTGGGGTTGGGGGGTGGGGAGACGGTTTCACACCTCATCATTCACTTATTCAGTGTCCTTACTCTTTGGAAGTCTAGACAGCCCTACATAGGGTTCTAGAGGGTGCTTTTTGAAAATCTTGGAAGTCTTTTGTTGGTATGGAAGATGAGAACCTTCAACAGTAGGGAAAAATATTGTGGTTGTTAATTCCAGTGTTGGTGTCGTAATTTATTTGGCTGGAAAGAAATAATAGAACTTTTCATAATTACTCGGTGCCGTCTTATATAGTTCTTGGGATAGTCAATAAAAGAGTCTTCTTCTGGGAAAATGTTGCAAGGTTTTGAAAACAAAAACTAAGAGTGAGATGTCTATTGAGATACCTTACATGTGTTGACAGTAAATTAACCAACTCTCCCAAAACCTTAAGGTGTTGGGAGATACACAAATTAATATACTTCAACACCCCCCCCGGGAGGAACACTGTTCTCCTGGGAATACACTTGGAGAGCTAGGCACAGGTCCACCCAACGAGTACACGCGTGTAAAACATTACATCCAGGAAAATACTTCCATTGGGATTTGAACTCACGACCAAACGTGCTTTGATACCATGTTGACAGTAAATTAACCATCTTTCCGAAAACCTTAAGGTGTTAGGAAATACACAAATTAACATACTTCAACACTTGCTTTCGCATTGCTTCCTGCTTTCACTTCTCGCTCTGGTAATTATGGAAAAATCACATTGATCCACCTAAATTTCTATATAAGAGAAAAACATAATTTCATTTCGTACTTTTATTCAACTCATGTTGTCCATGGGAGTGACGTGTTGAATGAACCAACAATGACAACATCCCATTCAATCTTGTAGAGGTTCTATTGAAATCTTTTGAGACTTTGAAATTTCTAATATGTAGACAAATTTGTTGTGTCTTACTCAAGAGAAGAAAGTGTAGAAGAAGACTTTGAATATCACAAACACAATTTTTTTTTTAAAAAAAAAATCACGAACACAACTCTTCAGAGGTATTAGGCACACTTCCCTTCACCATATCTTTAGAATATCTTCTTTCTCCTAGAAGAAGGTGTCCCCAAAGAAGATATCTGTGTAAGACAAACCCATATTCCCAAAATATTGAATTGAATAATGACTGACCAAGACTTTTTTTCTTCTTATTTGCTGCCTGTTCTATTCTTCGTTCTTTTCCTAATCTTCTTCTTCTTTATTATTTTTTCTGGGCATTGCAATTCTTCCTATTTAAGAGAGAGAGGCGAAAAGGACTGTACAAGAAAAGATGGACAGATGAACCTAGGAGGCAGGATTCAAGAGTGATTCATGCTGCAGTTTCATTGAAGTTGAGCTCAAACTCCCACTTTTTTGTAGGCTTTTGCTGGAAAGAGTAATTTCCTGGTGAAGGATCCGAGCCTTCTCCATAGGTTATCGCCGTAGCTGCTGGAAAATCAAAGCTGCACTTCCATTGCTCTCTCGTGCGATGGGAGAGTAGGTTTTAGTATCTAGAAAGAGACTCTGCTGTTGTTACCTGACGAGAAGCCTAAGTTTTAAGGGAGACTATGCACAGCAAGATGATATCAGGTTTATTTCGTTGAAATCCAGAGATGGATAACTTGGAAAATATGTGAATCTTAAACAGCAAGTCCCGCAATATGGTTTTCTGGCAAAGCTGCAACTCTACATCAGACACCATAATCAAAGGTGGGACATTTTGAGGAGCTCATGGACTACGCCATCCTGGATGAAAAATCCGAGTCGAATCATCAACACACAAATAAAAACACTGAATCCATAGAAAAAATAAAAATAAAAATAGAGTAGAAAGAGTGAGACGGGGAGGAAGAAAGACAGTGGCCATGAACATCCGTTTCCCGGTTTGAAAAGAAGCTAAAGTGCGGACACTCCATGCAAGCAGCCTTTGCCTAGCGGTCCCGCCCGATGCTTTTTTGCGCTTTCACCCATCTGTCCGCACATGCAACAATGCACGAAATAAATGCAGCAGTTGGTCTTGTTTTAGCTGGCGGACCTCTTAAAGCACTAAAAGTGCTTTCATACAGCACATCTAAACTCCCCCTAAAATCACCAACAGTCCCTAACCACTGCAGACAGACCTCTACAGGTCAAAAACAGCACTCCTTTCAAGGGCTACACAACCCAAGAGCAGACCCAAATTTATACCATTTGAAATTGTAGAATGTAGAAGGCTACCATATGTATGAACTGAGAAAAAATTCCATTCCAGCTACTCGCACGGGCAAAAATACAATAACACAAACCTCACTACCATATATCACTTTCAACAAATGCCATTAACACCACAGTGGTGGCGTCCTTGCAAGAGTGGCGTCCTCCGGAAAGTGGGAAGTATAAAGTCAACTTTGATGGTGCTTCCTTCGGGAATCCAGGGCAGGCGGCGTTCGGGTGTGTTATGCAGGATTGTCATGGGAATATTATTGGGGTTAAGGGTGGTCCTATTGGAATGTGTGATGCTATTCTTGTGGAGACTATGGGATTGTTGGAAGGGTTGAAACTTGCAAAAAGCAACGGGCGGGAGGATGTATTTTGGAAGGAGATTCGTTGACGATTATTTCTTGGGGGAAGGGAGAAGAGATGTGGTTTGTGGAGATTACATCATTTATTTGTGGAGATTAAGTCCCTCATCAATGATCTGCAAGCCGAGTTATCTCATGTTCTGCATTGCCAAAATTCATTAGTTGATAGCATCGCTAAGTGGAGTGTGGCGCAAACCGCTATCTTTGAAGGGAAAGTGCTTCCGGAGTGGTGGTGTAATTGTTTTCCTTTTCTTGGCTGTTGTTTGGAGCTGGTATTGGGCTCCCCTGTTTGTATCTTTCTCCTTCTCTTTTATAAAATGATTTGTTATTCATCAATTTTTTTTTTTTTTTTTTTTTCTGTAGAAGATTCAGTACTCAACTGAATGATGTGAGGTTTGTTGCATTAGATTTCCGCAACAAGGAGGCAAAATGACAGAAAAAATAATTTAAAAAACTGCTTGATTGAACACAGCAAATGAAATTCCTAAATCTGGAAATTCAAGAATTTTCACAAAAAAGATTATCAAAAACTTTTTCTTTCACCTCAAAAGTCTCTGGAATCATCTCTATAATGTGTCTAAATTAGAGATCTACTAGAAACTTATGACATTGAACTCCAACCAAGGTGTCCGTATGGCTGCTGACCTTAGCCCTATGATCTGCTGATGTCAGCAGTAGGTGTGCAGCAGGTCTCCTTCGATTTTGATGCTCTGATAACTAGTTGAAAGTGATACTTAGTTACCTCAGATTAAAGAGATTGAAGAGGAAGAAGGAGAAGAGAAAAGAAAGAGTAGAAACATATAGATAGAAATTTTATGGAGTGTTGGTCTTACTTCTGTGTGTGTGTGTGTGTATAGGGCAGAAAAATAATACTATATCGTATGGTATGGTGTTTACATACGTGGGCCCAAATACCCTTATACACCAACAGATATGAGGCTAATGGTAATTGGGGTGTGATTACAATTAGGGAAATCTCGTGTGAGACTACACTCAACTGTAGAGAGCCCTTATGGTAGTAAGGGTATAGAGGTACTGGAGCGTAATGACAACATTGGAAATGATGATTCCAATTCCTCACCTGTGATGAAAGAAGCCTTCAGCAATATCCAGTTTAGAGGAAGCTTCTCCACCCACCCATCAGGTAGGGACTAGGGACGTAGGCCCAGATGAAGTCACACTGATAATGGGCTCAGAGGTGACGGAAGCCAGGATAACTGAAGGGTGCTTGGATGAAATCCTTAGGTTCAAGGAGTGCTACTGGCCAAAGATAAAGAATATTGGAGACAGCATCCCATGCCAAATAATGTGTATAGATGTTTCGATCACTTTCTCACATCCAGTTGATGTGGGATGGGTTATGAGTTGGTCCCTGTGGTGGTGGGTCAAAAAGTTCTTATTATCAGACCTTTGAACACAGTTTGCAATGTTGCTGGTGGATGAAAGGGTGGAATCTGTGGGACTGAACTCGATATTAGACAAGCTTTGATGCTAGCAGTGGATGATGGATTGACGGTAAGCTGGTGGAGATGGTCGGTCCAGGGATGTATGTTGAAATTACCATCTCAGTGGTGTACTGGGGATATAAGGAGACATTGGAGTTGAGATCAGCAAGATAAAGTGTAGTAGATAGAAAGGATAAGCTAAATCAGGTATCATCAATGGTCTTAAGCTAAATTGGGTGGTAAAGCTGTTTGCTGGGTGAATGAAGTGGAAAACAGGGATATGGACGGGGGCATGGTGGGGGAAGTGGCACACTTAGTTGGAAAACTAAGATTTGACTTGGCCAAATTGCCGATTTGTATAATTTTTTAAGTCTGTCCGAATCAAAAAGTGGCACAACTTTGTTGGACTTTGAAAATGCCAAGTCTTGGTCCGAGACATGGTGTAAGTCGGTGACTCATGCGATTTATTGAATCTTCCAAGTCTTAAAGGGTTAGATTAGTCATTTAATTGGGGCATCAAATTGCAACTCTTCTTGAGTCGTATTTTCATCAAAGCGGAAAAAGCTAACGACTCTTCTTTCCTTTTTTGCTATACAAAAAAAACTGTAATAGCTTTTCCCCTCCCTCCCAAGGAGGAAACGCTGCAGTGATTGTTGGTGGGAACATCTTGTGAATGTGGAGATCTTTCTAGATCTCTTCCTTGAAGAGTTACCCCCAAAGGTCAGACCCACTCAAGGAAGCTATGATTGGTGACATCATCAGGTCCCGATCAAGGAAACCTTACTGCGTTGGAGTAGCTTGTGTTTTGCTTCCTTCTTTAGGCAATTTAGCATGCTCTTAAGATCTGGAGATTGATGGGATATATTTGGGTCGAACAGAGCTATTAGGTTCTTCTTTACTTATTATCATTGTTTTCCCTTCTGTATCCACTCCTCTTTCTCCAACCCTTATACCCTTCTGCTTTTCATTCTTTCCATCTCTTTGTGGGGTTTTTGAGCTTCTGTCATTGACTCTTAAAATTGAAAGAGAGTGGTGCTGTATTTTCTCTCTCTTATCATAAGAACCTTTCTTCTCTTGCTAAGAAATAGCCTCTTATTATTGTGTATGCAAGTGTATTTGATATCTCATGGGAAACCTTAACTCGCCATCTATTTGGAGGTCGGGTGAGTCTATTCTGAGTGCTGGGTTTCCAACCATGGGAATACTAGGGATGAAGTCGAATTGGGTGTTAGAAAGATCATGGAATCTAGTGAATTCTTGGGGCTATCCTACTTGAGCTTTGAGGAAGTGACAAAGGCTCTTTTCAGTGCCATGAAGAAGTGGAGGGGTTTTTCATGCTCCGAATTAATGGTGAACAGGTTAGCTAAGATGGAATGAGGACCATGAGTTGGTGGTATTGGAGAAGAGGGAAGGGAGGAAATCAAGTTTCCAGTGTTGATGAAGATTAATTCTTTGAACGCTATGGGCCTGTGTTTAAAGGAGAGGGGTTCAATAATTAAATCAATTTTATGAAAAAAGAGGCTGTCCATTGTCATATTACAGGAGACAAGGTTGGAGGTGTTGGATATGAAACTATTTATGCAAACCTGGGGAATTGGGGATTTTATTCACCATGGAGCCAAGATATGGTGTAGTTTCAATCAAATCAAGGGCAAGGATTAAACAAAATATGATTGTACTTAATTACTCTTCCTTTGCAGTTATTTTTCTCATCATATTGAACCATCCATTGTCATATAATAGGACACATCGTTGGAGGTGTTGGATAGGAGAATATTTATGGAAATCTGGGGAATTAGGGATTTCACTAGGATCCAAAATATAGTGTGATTTGGAATAAACCAAGGGTCTAGGAATAAATAAATTATGATCGGCTTTACGTATAAGTTCTCTTTCCTTCGAGTCCTTTGCTGTTTGTTTTTCAAATCTAATTATAGCATTTTGTGTCAAATAGTAAAAGGGCAGAGGTTATCCTTTTTCCTTGAAACTTCTATTACTATTTATAAAGCACTATGGATTTTTTCTCAGCATAGGAAAGCAATATATTTCAGATGTGTAAGAGAAATTACCTCCTTCAGAATACTCAATTTCCATCTTACCAAACAGATAGACATCCAACAAAGCAAAAAAATTATTTTATTGACTTTATTTTTAGAGTCCTATAATTCTTCTTGACCTTTCCTTGTAAATTTAACCTTATGATTCTCTTATATTAACATTTTAAGCTCTTGCTTAATTCTGTTTCTTTGTGTCCAAAATGAGAAATTCATATGTGTTCCTTGATGTTTCATTTAGCATATGTTTTTTTTTTTTTTTTTTTTTGTTTATTTCTTTATCAGATATGGATAATTAACTATCATGTATTTTTAATGCAGAATTGGAAACATGAAGGATTATGATAGGCAGCTTTCACATATGTGTATACTGTTTACTCGTCAATCTTTCTGGAAGTTGGTCCTTCAAGAAGGAGAAAAGATGATTCTTGTATGGTTGGATACACCCTATAACCAAGCTGTATATGGACTTGTGGACAAATTAGGCAAGTGTTGAATTCAAAGCTTCTGGGTTTTAAATGCAATAACTTCTTGCCACTATCATGATGCTAAATTAACTCAAAATGGATCTTATCAATTTTCATCAGTATTTCCTAGCCCCCCTTTTTTTTTTGTTGTATTTGTAATTAATCTCCATTGCTTTTTTTCTTCTTCAGGTAGTTTAGTTGTGAGATTGGTGTTTCTTCCTTTTGAAGAAGGTTCCTACTCTACATTTGCGAAATTTGCATCAGGTTTATTCTTCCCTTTTCTGGTTTCTCCTGTTCTTTGATTCAAGCAATCTGTCATGTATTTTGTTTGTACTGTCAACTGTGTTATCAGAATTGTTTCACTTTGGCGACTTATTTATTTATTAGATGTATTGTGGTCCTTCCTGTTTCATCTTATCACATGTCATGGGCCGCTTTTTAGCTGCAACTATGTAGGTGGTTGCCGTTTTTTTTTTATTTGATAGATAAGGATATATATATTTTTCCAGTAAGTGAGAAGGATAATTTTTATTCAAAGAAAAAATTGGGAAATGTATGAGAGGTACATATCCCCACAGGGAAGAACTAATTGATACAATGGTGAAATGCCAATCCTGGTATTTCATCCCATGAATAGCTGGGATTTGAGTAATCCAACTAAATAATGAGGAGAAAATTTTGTCCACCAACTTAGTTGGATTGGAATCCACTCCTTCAAAGATGCGCTTATTATGCTCTAACCATGTGAAAAACTATAGGTAGTCATCTAATACTCTTTATCTTAAGTTCTTAAATACTCTCTCTCCTCTCTCTCTCTCTCTCTCCCCCTCCCCCCCACTTTTATCTTATTCTTTTGTCTTCTCCAACCAATTTCACAGTTTAGACCTTGTTGCTTATTGTAAAGGTTAAGCTGTGATTTTATATGAGAAATAAGTGCAACCTGCATTGATATACTTGCTAAACATGTTAAAGTATACCTTCTATTTCCAAAAGGTTAAATATTATCTGTCAGAAATTTTATGGTTTTCTCAAAAGTTTGTTTATGCACATATTTGGCTTGAAACTTAAAATGCATGCCACTCACAAATAGTTCCAAAATACAATTGACCTAAAATTCAGGTGTCTAGGTGGCTTTTTTCAATCTCATTTTCTCCTTCCACCTTCATTTCTATTTGTGCTACTTAATCTTTTGCCTCTCCGAAAGGTCATTAAGTTTTGTTGAAGCATATTAATTTATGTCTCTCCTAACACGTTATGGTTTTGGGAGAGTTGGTTACTTCACTGTTAACAAGTTTTACTTTATTATTCACTTCACATTTTTAAGTTTCAAAATGCCACTTATGCATGTAACATTTAGATATTGTGGAAGGTCAATCCTTTTCAAGGAGTCAACGTTTGTCTTTCTTGGCAGGACAATCCCATAGTAGAAACATGAAGTTAGGGAGTTCCCTTACAGATGCCCTAAAGCTTGTTATGTTAATTGGTACGCCTTACAACTTATGTTATTTTATTGAATTCACCCATTATATTGTAAATTATTTAAAATTGTAATTGGTATAAATATTGCTGTGACCTGTATGTGCTGATGATGTGAGAAACTTTTTGGTGAATTTATTTTGGATTATTGAAAAATAATAAAGATTATTCAACATATTTCTCATGAGTCATGCCTCAGCTAGGTTAGTGTCACTGACATGTTATGATATTGATTGTCTTATGAAATCTTTATATATGTGTGTGTGTGTGTGTGCATGTAGAGAGAGAGAGAGAGAGAGAGAGAGAGAGAGAGAGAGCCCCAAAGGTACAGAAAGAGCATGATCAAAGAGATGATATGATCAATTGTATCCAAACTCAGAAAATGTATTAACAAAAAGAAAATCTTCTCACTTAAAACAACAAATCTAAGTCCTTTGAACTCTGTCAAAGTAGAAGATCATTGAAAAAAGAAGGATAAACACCTATAAAATCCAGGGGAGTATTTGTCATAAGAATATTAACATTTCTTTCTTTCCAAATTGTCCGATGAAGCTCAAAGGGCAATAAGTTGTACAAAATTCATCCTCTTGCTGGCCCAGCTTTGGTAAGGATCATTATGTTTCAAGGTGCCACCAAAGCATCCTGAATTTTGTCAAGTGAGCCCAAATATCATAAGTGAAAGAACAATGCAGCGGCATATGACTAACAGACTTCAAGATTTGCTTGCATAAGAAGCACATGTTAAGGATTTATGTCCTTGAGGTGGCATAGTAAAAACCTGTGTGCTGCCCAAAAGAAGAAGGAACTATTGGGATATTTGTCTTCCAAATGAAACATTGGGGGGGGGGGGCCCCACCCAAATCCCCCATAATGTGGACACCCCTTTGGAGTTGGTAGTCCACACTTTCTTGTCCCTATTTATATATTTATTGGAGGTTTGGCCAAACATGTTAAGGGCTTGGTGAGGGCCCTCCAAATCATTCAAATTCTGGCGGAATCTAGGTACCCAAGTGATGGAATCTTCAATCACTTGAATAAATTCCTGATCAAAGCATCCTTGTTGCTTGTTGGAAGTCATCTTGTACAATGAAGGAAAATGTGAGCCTTCAAGGACCCTCACTACACTAGTGCTCCTTTGAAATCTATATGACCCCCTCTTCTCCCTTGAAGACTATGCAATCATTGAACTGATCCGTTGCTTTGAGAATCTGTTTCCAGAGGCGAACATGTTAGCTACCTTATCTCTACAACTCTCCCAACTATGAAGTTTGTAACCATACTTGCTGGCAATCACTTGCCACCAAAGATGCTCATCTTCCTCTCCAAAGCACCAATCCATATGCCCAAGTGAGCTTGAATCGTCGTTCTGAGGCCTAATACTCAAATCCCTTTCTTTTTTGGCCCTACAGACTGCTTTCCAATCCCCCAAATGATACATCGTGGAGTTATCCATGCCATTCCATAGGAGATCCCTCTTAAGTAATTCCAAGCAATTAGCCATAGAGGCCGGAGTGAAGAATATATATTAAAGAAATGATACGGACAACCATGCAAAACTTATGTATGTGCCCCACGGCCCCCCACATAAGAGGGCTAGATTCAAATGTATATGTTAATGTGGGGTTAATTTGAGATTTGTAAGGGGTGGATTAATTTTGCAATAAGGTCAATAATGCTAAGGGTAGATTAGGAATTTTGTTTGCAAGGGTATGGTTGTAATAAGGCTTTTAAATCCAAGTTAATTTTGGAATTTGGGGTAAACATTTAACTTACTTTTAACCCAAGTTTTCTAAGGTCAAAACTTGCCTTTTTGGCTTGATTTTGGTATCATTAGAGAGGTTATTTAGTTACCTTTCTAACAAGACTAAGATTGCGCAAATTTGAAGTGATTTGGGAAAGTTATGACCAAATTACTAAAGAGGTATCAGTGAGTGATGACAATAGTATTTTTAGAAGGTTGTGTTTTAAAAAGTCTTAAGTTTTAGTAGTCTAAACTCTAAAGTTTAGGAAAGTGTGTGATTTAGAAGTTTTTTGAAATTAGAAAGTCCTTATTAGAAGTTTCTTAGTTGTTTTTAGTAGTTTAGTTTTAGGAAAGTCTTGAGTCCCAAGTTTCTTAGGTTTTTGGAAGTTTCTAAATTAGGATAGTTTCTAATTTTGAGTCCTTATAAGCTTATTTAAAGGCACCCTTAGACATGAAATAAATCAGTGAAGAATTAAACAAATTTTGTGTGTGAACTTAGTGTTCCAACTGTGGGACGTGGGCCTGGTATCTCTCATTCTCTAAGGGTTGACACCACTCATGGCTCCTCTCTCTCTCTTCTTCTTCTTCCATAGGTGTAGCTGTGAGCTCCCTCCTCTCCTCCCCCCGAGCTAGGTAAGCTCTTCTCCCTTTTCTTTTCTCATCTTCTCTCTTCTCTACCATCTCTCCTATTCTTCCCTCCTCTTTCTTTTTTCGCTCTTAATTCATGAGATCCCTCTTAATTCTATAAATTCACCATTAAAGAATCTTTGAGTTTTTTGAAATTTCATGATTTGACAAAAAAAATCCTATCTAAACTTCATGAAATTTAACTGTAGAACCATGGTACACATCATAATTTGCTTTAGAAATTTTGGAGTTTTCAGATACGTTAGCAGGGATATTTTGGTAATTTTGGGATTCTGTCCAGAAATTAGAGAAATACTATTTAGGGTTATTTCTCCCTATTTTCTTCTCCTTTTTCCTTCTAAGTCCTTCTAATTCTAGTTCTTTATTTCTAATATCTGATTTTCACATTCATGGTAACTTGTGTGTGGTTCTAAACTTTATTCTTAAATTATTTGCTTCTGCATTTTAATTTTAGGCAATTACTCGAGGTTCGTAGGAATATCTTGCATCAAGAAATAAATTTGAATGTTAGATAAAGCACTTCAAATGAGAGTAATTTTCTCCCTTTCGAGAGATAAAATGTCTATTACCTTGCATGTGCTCTCTTGAAGCATTCTTTAATGGGGTTCTAGACTGAAGTGACCTTATAGCTAGTGCCAAGCTGTAGGCCTAGGTAACAAGGTAGTGTCCCTTCTCAACACTCTATCACCCCATAAGCTCTTTAATTGGAACCTCCCCTCCTCTGATAAACTGCTTTTGTTGAAGTTGATTCTCAAACAACTAACCGTCTCCTTTACACCCCCCCACCCCACCAAAAAAAAAAAAAAAAAAATGACTGCCTCATAGCAAAGTAGCATGTATTGATGGTATATGACATTGTTTTTATTTGCATTGCAATGAATGATGTTGTCATCAGTAAGGTTTGAAATCAGTTTGGTTGGTCTAAACTTCTATCCCCATGGAAGTGGAGTTAATTCATGGAAATTATGAAAGTTCATTAATGCAGGATGCAAAACAGCCCATGTTCAAATTGTGGGACTGAAAACAGTTGTTTTGTATGCTGTATGATATAGAGAAAGGGAAATATGAATAGAAGAAGACGAAGAGGAAGAATTGAGGCTGAATGTGTCATGTGGAGAGATTGAGATTCTTTCCATATAACTGACTTTATTTATATTATAGGTATAAAAGTCTAAAATAATACCCTGGCATATACCCTTAGATATAAGCCCCTTGTGAAAGTAATACCCTGATACTTTGTACATGTATATATCTCCCATACTCTTAACACTCCCCTTCAAGCTGGCATGTATGCACTATACTTGCCAAGCTTGGACACAATATTACCAAACTGAGATGAAGATAAACCCTTAGTAAAAATGTTTGTTAGTTGGTATCCTGTCAAGACATAGGGTGTGGTTATCATTCCCGAATGACGCTTCTTTCTGATGATTGATGATCAACTTCAATGTGTTTGGTGTGGTCATGCTACAACAGATTATGGGCTATACTGATAGAAGCCTTGTTATCATAGTAAAGGCTCATAGGTGCTCAAACATGGAAGCCCAAATTTAAAGCATACATCGGATCCATAACAGCTCACAAATACGATTAGCCATCGATCAAAATTTTGCTTTAGCACTTTAACGAGCAACCTCTGGTTGCTTTTTACTCCTCCAAGTAGCTAGATTTCCGCCAACAAATGTGCAATATCTTGAGGTTGATCTCCTATCTGATACTGATCTGACCCAATTTGCATCAGTTTAAGCCTTAACATGGATTGTATCATTTTCCCATAGAGCAGCCCCATGCTTGGATTCCTTTTTAGGTACCTCAAGATTCTGTGTAAGCCGCTTCTAAGTGAATGGTGGTGGGTGCATGCATAAATTGACTAACAAGTCCAATTGGATATGATATGTCAGGCCTGGGTAGAGAAAGATATATCTACTTTTCCACCAACCTCTAGTACCTTTCTACATTGATAAGTCTTTCACCATCATCTTCTGTCTGTTTACAATTAGGATCAACCGGAATATCACATAGCTTATAGCCTAACATACCGGCATCATTAACAAATATCTAACACATACTTTCTCTTAGATAGAAAAACTCTTTTTTTTTTTTTTAGCGAAGTACCTCTATCTTTAGAAAATATTGTAGTGGGCCTAGATCTTTTATTTCAAATTGTTGGCTTAAATACTTTTTCAAGTTCTCTACTTCATCAAAATCGTCTATTGTCACCACAATGTCATCAACATATACTATAAGAGTAGTCATACCATTACATTGAGGCTTGATAAATACTGTATGGTCTGCCTGACTCTACAAGTACCCTCTTTTTCTTGCATAGCACTCGAACCATGTTTTTAGTGACTTTGTCAGCCCATAGATCGCCTTTTTCAATTTGCACACTTTGCCTTCAGCTGTGGCATGCTGAAAGCCTGGAGAAGATTTCATGTAGACTTCCTTTAAATCACCATGGAAGAATGCATTTTTGATGTAGAACAGACGCCACAAGCAGTTTTGTGAGTTACACACAAGAAGGGCAAAAAACTCTAGTAGAAATCATGAGCCCCGAGAACGGAATTGTGT
>JAOXJP010284097.1:0-19282 GCA_025762735.1 Platanus orientalis | reverse complement strand
AATCGTAGTTGTACAGAAGTTTCCGTTTTTATGATGTCATCCCACTCATAATTTTTTTTAGCATAGACGCCCGATGGAAAAATGGTCATAATTTTTTCTACAAAACTCCGATTCACTCATCGTTTTTTTATTGGAAACAAGACTTCAATACCTTTCCAAGCACGTAAAGTTTTCTCACTAATCCTTCTTACATTTTTATTGGTGTATTTTTACAGTTATCTCAAAATCTACTGATTTATACCATACTATATGGTATAGACACTTAGTGAGAAAATTGTCATAACTTCTTCTAAGAAACTTCAATTCACTTACCGTTTGTCGCATTAAAAAGTAGACTCATAGATGTTTCCAAACATATATTATTTGTAGGGTGATTCTACAGAATTAATACATATCTATTTATGAAGGTATCCTAACTGTTTGTGACAACTTTAAAACATTGTCCTTAACTTTTTCCCCTAACTCAGTAAATTACCTTTAACTTTTTTGTTTGGTATATATTTCGCTCATTGTTTGTTGCTATCCAAAGGTATAAGTTTCACTCACAAATTATTTCTACATTTTTGTTGGTGTCTTTCTAAAGTTATGACAATGTTCAGATCAACATACATGCATTTAAATGGTCCTATGTGTGTTCAAAACTTATATGACATGTGTTAGCATTATAAGTGTGACACGTGTATAGTAATATGTGTGTCATGGTGGAGGGTGTTACATCAAGGGCCGTCATGAAATTTGTAGTGGTTTTTTCCTTGAAAATATTAAAAGTAATCTATGAAGATAAAGAGATTCTGATCATACCTAAGGCCTTCCTATTGAGCACCTCTCAATCCTAGTCTAACATCTTCTCGAGTTTCTTTGCTTTCCCTTCAAGAGGTTTCTTTGATACAAGAAATCTTCTATCTGCATCTTCCATGGTGCAAAATCTGTATCATTGAACTTTTTAACTCCAAACTTTGTGGATTTGTCCGCTTGTACTACCATAGCTCCCACTCAAAATAAAGTCTTTAACTTCCCTGGTTTGTTAAAACCGGTTTTCCAAACCTTAACTCTGATACCAGTTGTTGGGGAGATTAAGATAAAAAGCTTAATAATTAAAGCAAAAAGGATGAAAGCAATAACAATCAAAGATCAAAAGAAACAAACCAAAAACACACCACAAAACATAGGATTTAAATGGAAAACCCAAGTTAAGGAAAAAACCATAGAACCGTAGAGATAGCTTCATTATTCTTGAAAGAATCCAAGAGTTCTCTCTTAATCTTTCACAAAACACAAGTTTTCCACTCTTTTTTCTCTCATCCTAACCATAAACGACAATAGAGACATTTTGTACATCATAAAGGTTAAATTTGGTAAGAGTCCCTCTCTCTTACGGACCTTCTATTTTCGTTCGCATCTAAAATTCGATCATCAGATTGATCTGGAATACCTCAGATCAGTTCGAGGGGTCGGATCGGTCCACCTACTTTCTAGTTTTCCTTCTACACAGTCTCAAAACTTCCTGGATCGGTCTTCTTAAAGTCGGATCAGTCTGGTTATGTTGGATTGGTCCAAGAGCCCTTCAGATCAGTCCAAACTTTTAGCATCTTCTTCTTTACTCCTCCAACCACATCAGGCTCCACACCAACAATTAATTTATACAATCTTTGTGTGTAACGATAATTTCTTCTTTTTATTTCTAAATTGGCTAGATGTTAGTTGGTGAAGACGGGTTTTGAAAACCAAAGTGTATGGAATGAACGCCCACAGAATTTGACTAGCATCCTTAAGTAGTTCAATTGTAATGTTTACAGATATTGATTGGAAAGAAAATCTTATACCTTTTTCTATGTTTATTTTATATGATATTCCCTTGTCCAAATACCTTTTGCACTTATTCCCATGATAAAAAAAGTTATACCAAAAAAAAAAAAAAAGTTGATAATGCTTTACTTTCCTAAATTAGCATATTTCCTCAAATTATCAGGTCTCTCTTACTCAATTGTGATGTTGTAACTTGTAATATTTCTTATTTTCTCCAATAAAAAGAGCAAAAAGCCAAATATACCTCTTTTGTGGGATAGGATTGGTCACTTACAGATTAAAACCCACCAAGTTTGAAGGGTGTTAGGCTTGGGCTTATTGAAAATCCTTAAGGCCAGGATTGGGCTTTAATCTATCAACCATTGGGCGGGCTTGGGGTTGATGATATGGCCCATAGGCTGAATTTGTGTTTACCTTGACCTAGCTCAAGCCCACCCATGCGCACCCATAACTCTAATGCTACTTTCCGTGAAGGCATATATTTGAGGGTACAATGGTAACAATCAATGCATGACACGATGCTTGACAAAGATATTTATAATTACACAGGGTTTAAATGAGGGTGTTAGAGTAAATACATAATAGATAATTAATGTATTCATAAAATTATCCATTGTCAGGCATCATTTTGTGTACTGGATATGCGCTAGCATGATATCTCTCCGATTAGACTGGATATGATTCGAACCCACAACTTTAGATTATGAAACTATTCTAGTATATGTTATAGCGACATGTGTCCTTTTTTTTTTTTTACAACTTACAACTAGATGAATTATACGATCCGTAGTCTATGGCGATGCCCTGTGGATTTTATTCACCCCCTTAACGAACGCCCACCATGCGAGCATAAGCAGCTCCGGACACATCGTGCCAAAAAAGTGAAAATCACCCCTAATAAGTGTAATTCACTTTTTCAACATCACATGTCCAGCGCCACATATGCTCGGACAGTGGGCAGTCGTTAAGTGGGTGACAAAATCCACACCGATGACGTTGAATCCTTACCATACACCCTTATAGGCGTGCTCTTCATTGAAACAGCCCCACTCACACGATATAAAAAGACGGGCTGATATCCTCTACTCCACCCCCACTTGTGAGCCACTCAATGGCCACAAACGGGGGGGAATCAAGTCCCTTTTTGGAGGTGATGTGAAATCTCAAAAAGTGAATTGATCCCCCCCCCCTTGGTGTGGTCATTGAGTGGCTCACAAGGGAGGCCCTCCCTGTGTAGTAGGTACATGACCCTCTAACAGGGGTCAAATCCCCTGACAGCATTCTCTTCCTTATCCACCAATTGTGTAGATGTCATTCTATGAAGCAGTTGTCTATGAGCCTGAGTGGCCCTACCAAAAAAAAAAAAAATTCCTCTTCCTTCCCTTTTTTCTTTCTTTAAAGCAGCCAAACTTCTTTCTATCTACCCTCAAAAAACATGGGACCACATCCTCTGCAATGCATAGCGGAGGGATAACACTAGAGGCTCAACCATGTGAAAGTGAAAAGAATCCTTATTTTCCTTTTCTAATAAAACTTTGATAAACTTAAACTGACCAAAAGAGAAAAAGAAAAATGAAATTGGTCCATTAAGAGTTTATTTTCCAAAACATCCTTTGATGTTTTCCCTTCCTTCTGATTACACCTTAATACTTGTCATGCTTATTGGGTTGTAGAGGATGGAGTTTAAATTAGGATTGTCAACTATCTAGTTATATATCTATGTTTGACCCCTTAAAGGGGATAGGGACTAAATATACGTAAAAATGTGTGTCCATATATATCTTGGAGCAATTGACTATGTCCTCAGGACACGGGGATTCTTTGCCTCTTCCCTGCATTGGGAAAATTGGGGTTTTTTATGCCTGAACAAGTGGCCTAGAAGAGGTGTGCTTTGAACTCGGGACCTCCACTTCATGGGACATGATCTCGGTGCTAGCCTTTAGGATTATATATTTGAATTCGATCCATTTACAACTCTAATTTGAATTATCTCTAATTAAGCAGAAAAAATATTAGGTTAGTACCAATCGGTGCCTAAAGGGTCTCTCAAGGGGCTTCACTTCTGTGCACATAAAATCTGTGTACAATGCATGTACAGGGATTTGGAACACTTACATTAGCACCAAAAAGTGATAAACACACACCTCAAAAAGTGTAAATCACTTTTTGGCACTGATGTAAGTACCCTCAAGTCCACACGCATTGTGCACAGATTTTGTGTTTACATAAACGAAACAGGAAACCAATAGGACAAGGGTGGCAAGGCTTTTTAACGCTTGGCGTATCTAAACGCCTAGATCAAAGGACGGCCTCATCAGCATCAGAAGTGATTTACACATGCCCCCAAAAAGTGAAAATCACTTTCGGCGCTGATATTTCCACCAGCTTGACCATCGTGGATGTCGGCGCAGGTTAGGGGTCGGCGCATATAAAATCCTCACCAAGGCAAGGGAGGGTGGTTCAATTAATTTAATTCATAATAGATATAATTACCAAATACCCTTGGTTAAATATCGTGTCATGCTGGACTGCTCCTGACGTGATATCCCTCCAACCCCACTGGAGATGATTTAAACTTCGAAGGATTAATGATTACAAAATCTACTGACCTTTCTTCAATTATATAATCCAACCAACCAAGCATCATCCCATTTCTTAATTTGTCATCATCAATAACAACAAAAACACTTCTAACAAATTCTCAATTATCAAATAAAAAAAAATTACCCTCAACTGTTATAAAATGACCATAACGTCCTTTAACTTCCTGCCTAGGATTCTTAGATGCTGAGTAACTCAACTCCCTGTCACAGGTACACAAACAGCTTTACGAAATGACGTGGGTGGTGAAACTCAATGCGTACTACACAGTTTCGGATTCGAACATTTGTTTGCTCTAAAATGTGCCTGTAGTATCTATGGTGAATTGTAAGCTGACATGTGTTGTTTTGGGGGTTAAAAACGTCCAAAAAAAGTATTCAGTTGGCAAAGTAGGTGTCCAAAAGAGACTAAATTCGAAAAAAAACACAGCATGTGTCAATCAATGGCACGCCAACAGAGGTCTGTGTCAACACAGACAATCATTCTGCTTTTAGATAATACAGATATCTATCTATAGTTAGATAGGGAAAAAGATTTTTTTTTTTTTTTTTTTTTTTTTTTTGAGAAAATAACAATAAAACAGATAATAAGAAGCAAAAGGGTCCATCAGCTAAGAGCGTGCGTCTCATCTTGTCCCTCTTTGTGATGAGCTAACGGTGAATGAGTGCATTCATTAGAATTGCTTTCATGGATACATTTCATAGCCTTCATTGAATTTGAGCTGAAAACTATCATGTTTGATTGTTGGAAGACGCAGAGAAAACAACAAAAGAGTTGTTTATGTCCATGGGATGAGTAATGCATACTCCACTTATTGAATCAAGTGGAGTAAAAACTTTGGTTAATAAAATACATCTAATTGGTATGTGAAGGCCAATGCATGTCCGAGGTTTACAGTTTAACAACGAATTGGTAATTGATTGAGTTCAGCATAATTCGATTTGGATTTTAAGTGGACTTGTTTTTGAAAATTTTGACAAAAGAGAGGGTATGGGGCACGCCATAAGATCTGTATTTGAGAGAAGTGCAAATGAAACATAATAATTTATTTTCTTGGTGGCTGCGAAACATGATAAGGGGGAGATTGTAGAGTTGTATGTGACTTCTCAGCCATTAAATTAAATTTTGATTAATGTTTGTAAGTTTGCATTTCTAATTTTGAATTATGCTTTCTTTTTACATAAATGAAAGGAAGTCAAATGTTTTATTTCTTTTAAAGGCTTTTGTGAGAAGGGTGTAAAAATGTTTATGAGAAAAAGTTTGCAAATTCTCCGATTTACTAGCTAAGGGGAAGAAACATTGAGAGAGCTAATTGCGACAAGGACCATACCTTCACCAACTATGAAACAAATTAGTGATCAACACCTTGTTGAAGCCATTAATGGCTTTCCAAGCTTTACCATTTTCAGTTTAATGTTTTCAAAATTTTAAGACCTTGTTTTGCAAAGTCCCACATTGGAAACTTGAAAGCATAGTGATATTAGATTCCATGTACCTTACGCACACAAACATGGATGGGCTTAGGCATAATTTGTACTTTGCATATGCGTATCATCACAAGTCGTAAGATTCTTTTCGACATCTCAAGATAGTTCTCGTTGAACTGGGTTAGTCGTGGGTAAAAGTTTCATACTTGGACATGTGTGCAATTGACTTGGTACGTGACTGAACCAAGGACAAGTGGTGTGACTAACAATGCGCAAATGAACATAAACCAAGGCTACGCGATTGTCTAAGGTGGTGACTGAACCAGGGGCAAGTGTGCGACTAAACCTAATCTGATGTACGACTGAGTGACCAAGGCTCATGTCCAATCGCCCCAGTATGGTGCATGACTGTTCACATTCACCACGAGTTAGGCTTAGTTAAGACAGTCGAAAAGGACCTAGAGTTGCACGGAACGCAAGCAAAACCCATGACATAACTAACAATGGTCCAGTCACTCATACCTTGGTTGATTGATGTCCACTTGAATTTGGACGAGTGTCCTAAGTGGTTGAGGCCATTATAAAATACCAAAATAGGTTGAAACCCATCAATTATTGGAGGTAGAGAAGGGAACAAATATGGGGAGCCCGAGAGGAAGAAGAAAATAAGAAGGCCGTCGAATGACCAAGTAATTGCATGTGCGTGACTGAGCTTCTCTCTCTCTCTCTCTCTCTCTCTCTCTCTCTCTTCTCTTTCTGTCCTTGGACCTAGGGTCTGTAAGCACTTAGACTCGCTGTCCTTGTAGGAGGTACCAACTTGAGTCCATGGGCTCAAACCCTCCATGAATACAGTGGTTCCTTGGAAATGACACTATATTGGAGGTTCTTGTCTTCGTGACTTGGTTTTGACATATAATGTTCACTTTCCTAAAGGGAAACTCTGTAGAAATTTTCATAAAATTTGAACAAGTTTTGTCACTTGTTTTGAACGTATCCGACTATGAAGGGCAATAAGTTGTATGTAAAGTATCATGGCCTCTTTGGGAAGTGCACCTTGTTGAGAGACAGAATTTGGTTTGAGCTTGATTGTACCTTAGAGTTAACTTGACTCACGGTCCCTTGCACACTACGTGGGAGGCCTCGACTATCTTCAAGAAACATGATAAAGATACTCCATGTCTCAGATTAGTCTGTTAAAACTATAACTGATTTAATTTGCTTAAGAAAGGGGGTATGTAGGTAGTTTGAGGACATGAATACCAATGGCACAACTCCAACCAAAAGACCCTAAAATCCACCCTATTATACGAATGAGTTTACTAAACTCAGCTTTTGCAAGTGAAGTGACATCCAAGATTGCTACCTGATCTAACAACACCTAGCTACCACAATCCACTAAGTTCAACTTGTAGATACCATAAACATTTCACCTACAATTGTATCCATAATTAGGTGATTAAGATTATCAAACTAATTTTCTCACTCATTAAAACCATAGTCCACATGCAATTTTATGATTCCACCTTTAAATATACCTCTACATCCCTTGTAATCTGACTAGCAAAGTGATATTAGATTCTATTGCATCTTTAAGACATATGTCACACCACTTGGTGTAAACCACTCTGTTGAACATCTTATTTTTATCAAATCCCAACACCAGCTACTTAATAAGTACAACTATTACCTAATGAGATAATACCCTCATCTTACAACATATCAAAATATTCCATCTTAAAAAAAACATGAATCTAATATCCATTTATCTAAAAGAAATATCAATACCTACGGTGTTGTTTCGATTTCTTTAAAAAACTTAATTTTGATTAATTTTCATAAAATAAAAATTTTAAACATTGATCCACCCATTATCACCGAATCAATTTTTCGGATTTAAATTAAAGAAGATTTGAAAAAAAAACAAAAAAACCTTAATACATAATCAAACATAAGATGTTCCAACCCCTGGTCTCCTCAACATTCACACTAGTTTTAGGGTTTCTCTAAGCTACTTCACATCCAATAAGACAACAGATTCCCTCTTAAATGTGGGTATGAGTGTTTTAATAGATTTTAAGAAGCCAAAGAAATCCTAAGAAGTGAGCTATTCTGATGAGATTCTTATCTTTAGGCTGTGGAGCTTAGTAACCTTAATTTTAGCCAAAATTGTATTAAGGTAATTGTATCTCTTATTAATTACAAATTGACACACCACTAATTGCAATAAAATCCTGTAACACATTGCAACCGAACTCCTTAAAATAATAAAATAATACAAATACCTTTCTTTACAAAGATTTCACGAATATGTCATTCCACTACACAACCCTCCTTAATGACTTTTAGGAATTTAATGAATTTAGTGGATAATTAAAACATTTATTCGATAGAATAAATTTAATTACCATAAAAAAGTAATTTTGAAATAATTTTATAAATTCTTTATCAAAAATTTGTTTGTACTAGAATTTTTTGTCTAACAAATCATATACATCCTAAACTAAATATATCTCCCACTTAAGGGTAATGGTTGCACTCTCTCAACTATCCTTAAGGCTATCTAAACTATCTATGATAGAGCCACTAATTTGGCATTAGTAGTTGGTATCTCAAAATAACCAATAGGACAATTTAAGGAAATATAAATCCTCCATACCTAAGGATGAACCTATAGAAATTAACAACATTTATCTCTTGATACTAAAGTTTTATCAAGTGTTTTCATATTAAATCCTTTTAATTCATTTACATAATACATAAAAATGTAAACTGAGAGTCTCATTTTAATGATTGAAATTACATCACTCTATAATATGACACCTCTCCATGTAGTAGCATTATGTATGATGTGTCCAACATCATTCATAATTGTAAAAGTTTTAGGTTACAAGAACTACATTATCAAATCTTTCTACAAATTTCAATGTATCTAAATTCTCCTATGTTAGATGGGTAACATATCATGTAATTATCCATATAAAGAGAAAAATACATGTAATGATGAAATAAAAGATTCTTTATTAATTTAATGAACAAACAAATCTACGTATATTTTATATGAGTAATTTTGTCGGGGCATATAATTCCACCATATGAAGGTAGTGAAACCATTTCCAACTTACTTCATCTTTCTATTCCATTGCCACTATAATTGTCAAATTCAAAGAGCTATAATTGTTCTAAGGAATTCATGGCTTTATAAACTTATCATGAAAAACCTAAGAAAGAAAATTAGAAAATTCATCAGCCCAATCAGGTAAGAGTCCAAATCCTCTACAATGCTTTGACTGTAAAAATAATAATAATAATAATAAATAAATAAATAAATAAATTGGTTAATAGTTGATCTTGTAACCATACTGACACCTTTTCGCACACGACACAATATCCTCTGCAACGTCCCATGAGGCAAGGGGGTAGGATTCATTCACTTTCAGGATTTCCCGTCACCCCAAAAGTGAATGGGTCCCACCTCCTTGTCTCTTGCCTTACGGGGTCGCACAGGGGGTAGGATGTAACAGAGGAAACATATTTAAGAAAATTCTCTAAATATTTAGATGGAGGGAGGGAGTTCCACTTTCTCATAAGAAAATCTTACTTCAAAATTAGGAGTTATAAAAGCTAAGTACTTAGATCAAATTAAAAAATACAGCAGCTCTACAAAACCAATGCATGGCCATATAAATTAACAAAACAATTAAAACAAAAACCAACGATTGAGCAAAATTGTGAAAGTACCTCCTAACCCTTATCACTTATTATAAATAACTCGATAAATCCAAACCAGAGTAGTAGATAATAAAAACAGCCAAGAAAAAACTAAGAAATTATGAAAGTGGCAGACAGAGGATGTCGATCGAATCATAGCGTGAATTTTACTTATAAAGTAGGATGACGTCATAAAACAATTAAAGATATCGCAGTCTAGTCTATTTATATCTCTCTGTCACAAACCAGAGGCAGAGAGATAGGGCACTCGAACCCTGGTTCACCACAAACCGGAAAAAAAGCCCGCCGACCCGGTTCGCCGGCGACGATGGCAGCCTTCCAGGAACGCTTCGTATCCGAAAACGATACCGAAACTAGTGCAGACGATGAGGACACAGGCCTATGCAGAGCTCTCGAGCTACAGGGGAGTCTAGATTTCCGGTCCACCGGCCCCGCCGGTAAGGATTTCGGTGGTACCCACGAAACAAAACCACTGGCCGTCGTCAGACCAGCCGGCCCGGAAGACGTGGCTAGAGTGGTCACCGCAGCTTCGAGGTCAGCAAATCTGACGGTCGCCGCGAGAGGTAATGGCCACTCGGTCAGCGGCCAGGCTATGGCGGAGAGAGGCTTGGTGGTTGACATGAGGGCGATGGACTGTCGGATTGAAGTGGTGAGGTTGGGTGGGTCAGCTTACGTGGACGTCGGAGGAGGGGTATTATGGGAAGATGTGTTGAACCGGTGCGTGACGGAGTCCGGTCTGGCTCCCAGGTCGTGGACGGACTATCTCGGGTTAACGGTCGGCGGAACGTTATCGAACGCCGGTATTAGCGGGCAGGCTTTCCGTTACGGTCCGCAGACGTCGAATGTGACGGAGTTAGAGGTCGTAACGGGAAATGGAGAGACGTTGGTTTGCTCCGAGACCCAGAACTCGGACCTGTTTTTTTCGGTTCTTGGTGGGCTGGGTCAGTTCGGAATCATCACCAGAGCTAGGGTTTTGTTAGAGAAAGCTCCGGCCAGGGTAAGTTCTTCCCTGAATTTCCCACTTCAACGATGGGCAACTAATTTATTTTTGGGATTTTGTTTGTATGTGTGTGTGTGTGTCTCTGTCTCTGTCTCTGTCTCTAGGTTAGATGGATAAGGGTGGTGTATGCTGAGTTTGACGTGTTTGCGGCGGACGCCGAGTTGCTGGTGAGTCGCGAAGAGAGTGACTCGTTCGACTACGTGGAAGGATTTGTTTTTGTTAACAGTGCTGACACGGTCAACGGGTGGCCGTCGGTGCCGTTGGGCTCGGACCAGAGGTTCGACCCTAAACACATCCCACCAGCCGCTGGGCCCGTTCTCTACTGCCTTGAGCTGGTTTTGCATCACCGGAGCGAAGACGAGCCTCCCTCCGCCTTGGATAAGGTGAGTGCTTTTTTATTTTGGGACTAGTAAGAGTCGAACTCAAGACCTCTCGCTTACTAATAAATGATGTAACCAACTAAGCTATGAAGGCTTAGTGATAAGGTGATTTCGATTCCGGAAATGTTCAAACCGGCCATCATTTTCGGAATCTCCGAAATCGTGAAATAGTGTCGGTTTGCTCTGATGAAATGACTTGAATGCCCCTGGTGGTGTATGGGAATCACTGTTTCGTGCAGGTGGTGGGGCAGAGGCTTGAACGGTTGAGATTTTGTGGGAATCTGAAGTTCGAGGTGGATGTTAGCTACGTGGAGTTTTTGAAGCGTGTGAACCAAGAGGAGGAAGCGGCGAAGGCCAATGGCACGTGGGACACGCCTCACCCTTGCATGAACCTGTTGGTGTCTAAGCGGGATATCGTCGATTTCGATCGTGCGGTCTTTAAGAGGATCCTCAAGCGTGGGATTGGTGGGCCCATGCTGGTCTACCCACTCGTGCGAAGCAAGTAAGAAACGGTGCTTAAATTTGTGATCGTGTGGTTAGGATTTACCCAATCTGACTTTAGAGATACACCACCAATGGATGCATGACACGATGCGTAAACAAAGGGTGTTATAGTAAGTAAATACGGATACACAGTAGATAAATCCTTTGTCAGGTATCGTGTCTCGTGCTGGATTCATACTTCAGAATAATATCACTCCGGTTGAACCGGAGGTGAATTCAACTCTTTGCTTGGGGGATCCGTGGGACCCCGTTGTGCATCATATATGTATTACCGTTGACCCAGTGTTACCCACCATCATTTTTTTTTTTTTTTTTTAATAATTTTTTTTTCTTTTAATAAATTAGCTACCAAATAGGAACTTACGTTTAGTAAAACGATAATGGGTAACAAAAATGCTTATCGATTAGATGATTCAACTCAAGAATGAAAATGAAACTTGTATCCTAAAAAAAGAGAATAATTGGTTTAAGATTTAAGGAAAACCAAAGTTGTTAGTAAACCAATCTTGGGCTTAAAAGCATATGAACAAATGAATCAAATAATGATCATAGCAAAGTGGTTGTTTCACTCTATCTTGCCAATGGTGACGTGGAGAAGCTAAAGTGTCCCCCCGGAATGTGAAGCGTTAGCATCAGGAATTCAATTCGAAATCTAATCGATTACAATCCGAATATGAAATTTTTTTGACTCATTTTTATGATCTACGAATCCGTATATTTATTAGGGTTTTGAGGTATTAGTTCTTGTGGTTTTTCGCGTATTGGGCATGATTTCTTACTTTATTCTGCTTGTTCATTTTGTTGCATCTCGTTTTTTCTTTCAATCTTTCAACAAGTAAAACGAACCTAACAGCCCCGGCCTTTGGTAAAGGCTGGTGCTGGTCACTCTTCACAAGTTGGTCTGCTTGCAGTTTGCGAGTTGTAGGGCTTGTGTTCGATGAAAGGCCGCTGTCGTGGATTTGTGTTGCTTGTGTGTCAAGCCATGTCTTCAGCTGGCACTGAATTAATTTGTTATCAGGTGGGACGAAAGGACGTCTGTGGTGTTACCAGAAGGAGAGATCTTCTATTTGATCGCATTGCTGCGGTTCAATCCGCCGCACCCGAAGGGAGCGCCAGTGAAAGAATTGATAGCCCAGAATGAAGAGATCCTGCAATGCTGCACCAATCAGGGCTTCGACTTTAAGATGTACGTTCCACACTATCGATCTAGGGAGCAATGGGAGAAGCACTTTGGGATGCAATGGCCGAGGTTTATGGAAAGGAAGACCCATTTTGATCCTTTGGCCATCCTTGCACCTGGCCAAAGGATTTTCTCAAGGACCCACCCACCACCCCTTTTTAAAAAAAAATGAAAGATCTAGTCTTCTTTGTTGAATGTTAATGGAATTTGGCTGGGTGGACATCGATGAGGAAGAGAAGGTGGAGCAAATGTAAACTGATGTACATGAGAATACCCCCAGCTTTCACCACTGTTTTAAATTATTGAACTTAGACGTTCGAGGGGTATTTTGATCAAGATAAGAAAGTGTTTTAATAATCATGAGAAAATAAAAACTTTCTCATATTTATGATTTATGTTCTCGATATTATTGAATGTATTGCTGCCTATGAAAGCATTGATGATGATGATGCAGTAAGCTTAGGCTGTGTTTGGTAACTCTCCTAAGAAATGATTCTGGTTGCTTTCGTTCCCACGATTTCAAAATAGATGAAAATGGCATTGGGTAACTTCGCACTCTCTTCCCAGATTCCACTCCCCAAAATCGGTTTGGGATTGAAATTTTGGAAGCTGAAAAAAGTAGCTTCTTTGATTCCGACTCCCAATTCTCGTTTATTTATTTATTTATTTTTTACTCATTTTATTATATCTTTATCATCATCTTTAAACATTTTCATCATTTTCATTACTTTCATCAAGATTTCAATTTTTTTTAATTTCTCTCTTGGAATTTTGGAAGCTAAAAAAGTAGCTTCTTTGATTCTGACTCCCAATTCTCGTTTATTTTTTTTCTTCTCATTTTATTATATCTTTATCAACGTCTTTAAACATTTTCATCATTTTCATTATTTTCATCAAGATTTCAATTTTGTTTTTTAATTTCTCTCCTTTATTCAACCAAACATGTTTCTCATTCTAGACTTCACTCCCAAGAATGCATTCTTGGTGGAATTAAGAATCAGGAATTGGTAGATGAAATTTGGGAGAGTTACCAAACTCGGCCTTAGATGTCAAACATTTCTATCACAACAAATCCAGACATTTTTTTTTTTTACTGAAATGCAACTCTCTCTCTTCAAAGTGTGAGATTAGAGAGAAGCAAATATGTGGGGACCTTGCTTCTAGGGAGAATGATCAGCTGTAGCAAATTTTTTTGTAGCTTTTTGTAGCATAGCAAAAAAGAATGGGTATTTTGTCTTTTAACATGGGTTGTTTTATCTTTTTGTGATCTTTTTTGTCATGCTACAAAATGCTACAATAAAATTTGTTGCAGCTGATTATTTGACACATCATCCTCGTAAACATGCTTTCAAATCACGTAGCCCTAGGTAAGTAAATGTGGGAAATGTGGGAGTCTATTCAAATACCTTAAATCAGGTTGTTACTTTAATATATAGTGATGACGCTTGATCTGAGTCAAGGATGCAATCAAGCCGACTAGATGGTTGCGTGGGGGAGATAAACCTTGGAACACTTGCAAGAAAGAGAAGAGCCTAAGTGTATACTGGTTTGGTGTCAACCTAAGGTTCTTCGATGATGAATTCAGGCCTTTTTGGATGGAATGATATGTAGAACTTTTCTTATGGTATGTTTTCCGTACCTTAGGATGATAGTGATCTCCTCCTTTTATAGAGTGAGGGTGTTCATTGACTACAATCTATCCCCTTGATTCTCGTGAGGGATTTCCGTTCGAGAGCGCTGATTGGCTTTCCAACTATGTCGTTGAGTTGATTGTTTCCGAATGTGACTAGTCCTAACTGGCTTCTTTTAAGTGCCTCCTTGATTCTGAGCACAGGTCCCGCGATTGCTTTGAGTGTCAAAAGTAAGGGAAGAGGCGGTGAGCTTACGTCGTTCAATTGGTTCCTACCCTCGGCCAATCTCTACTGTCCCAGGTATGAGAAGTCACAGTGACTTTGTTGCTCGAACTCGACTCTCTCTCAAATTGTCCCATTCGAGACAGGCATTGGTCTCGATAGGTCATTGGTCTCAACTTATGGTGAGATGTACGTAGCTCGAGCCTAGTCGATCTCGACAGGTCATTGGTCTCAGCTTATGCCGAGATGGTGCTCGAGCCTAGTCAATCTCGACAAGTTGCTGGTCCTGGCCTATGCTGAGATGGTGCTCAAGCTTGGTCGGTCCCGACAAGTCGTTGATCTTGGCTTATGGTGAGATTTAGCTCGAGCCTGATCGGTCTCAACAGGTCATTCGTCCTAGCTTATGTCAAGATGGTGCTCAAGCCTGGTCAATCTCAACAAGTCATTGATCTTGGCTTATGGTAGGATGGTGCTAGAGCCTAGTCGGTCCCTCTTTACCTCCTCTCTTTACCTCCTGTCATATGGTATGGATTATTTACAAGATGAGGAAGTAGGAAATCACATCCACTGTCAATAGCTGAGGGGATTTGACCCCTGGCCTTCCCTGTGAGAGGTTGGTGCAGCAGCCACTTAAGTACTGAGGCGTTGGCAGCTACGTTACATATGGCTTATATAGGAAAGGTAGCATGAAAACGATGGGCATTCGGGCAATAAATGTGTGGTCCACATTTCACATCGGACGAGCCCAAAAGATATATAGTATTAATTAATAGTGTACAATTTCCTGTTGTGTGTGGAATATAGATAGACTTTAATTGATTGTGATTGACCTTTAGTTTCTAGTGGCCAAGTTTACTTTGTTTTTTTATTTTATTTTTATTTTTTTGGTTACTTATCTCTCAGTGGCCAAGCTTGTGGGTCCTAATTGAATTGCATGGTTAAGCTCTCTCTGTCTCGGATTCTCCTCCTGTTGATCCGATTTTATGGAATAGAGGGCAACTTTATTTGTTGAAAAGCTGGTTTTTGTTGAGACTTTTCGTTGGACAATCTATTAGAAGTACAAATTTAAAGGTCCACCTTACATTTAACAAAAAAAGGTTTGCTTTCACCCCAAAAATAATAAATTACCTAAAAAGGCACAAATAGAATGAAATTTATTTCTAGATGTTTGCAAAATTGAAACTCTCTTTCCTTGGAAAGAAGAGACGAAAAGAAAAGTAGACAAAAAGTTCCTATATTGCTTTCGTCCACTCAGTTAGTTTCATAATAATTCCGTGGGTATGGTACCTCTTTGAGGTTCTCTTTTTTACTTATCTACTTATTTGTTTTTTGGGGTGAGAAGGGGATGAAAGCTTTGACTCAAATTCCTTCAACTAAAGTAATATCTTGCATCGGCATTCCAAATTCCATCAACATTATTCTTTTTCCTCCCTAACAGCCATGAAATGAGCTGCCTTGTTAGAATATGGCTGATTTTGATATTGCTTAGGGAGGAGAGAATAACATGACAATCTTGAATAAGATATAATGTTTAATTTGCAAAGAGGTGTTTCTCTATAGAATTGTTGGTAAATCAATTATTTAACTTATTTAGTTAATAATAAGTTTTTATTAGTTTGAGGTTTTTATGCTTTGTAAGTTTTAATTTGAGTTTATTTATAATTATAAAGGTTGTACGAGTTTATTATCAAGAATGAATCTTGGTTTTTAGGTTAACTTATTTATTAAAAGGATTGAACGTTTGGCACGTAATTAGAAAGGATTTTTAACAAATAAAGTTTATTTTAGGTTTCAGGAACAGCCCTAAAATATATTCTTCAATCTTTCTATCTATATTCATTCTAGAAACTAGTCCGAAAAGTTTTTGAGTCAATATTGTTCAATTTGTTTAGGGGTTTGGGTTCTTACAGTTCTGTATGCCTCATTAAGGAGTTGGACAACCAGCTGGCAATCGTCTTCAATAGTAACTGAAGTTTGGTGTTATTCCTGTGCCAGCTTTAGCCATAGAAAGAATCTCAACGCTTTGGCTTCTTCTGTGGTGCAAATTGATAGAATCTTAGATCATCCACCTTTGAAAGCTCTGAGGTGATCACGCACAATGGCAGCTGCTGCACTCGGATTTTATGTGGTACATTCAACATTAATCTTGAGTACTCCAGTAAGGGCAGGATCTAATAAAGTTGTTGAGGACAGATCATCTTTGGATCCACTTGAGAGTCATGGGTGAATTATCTTTAGACCCCAACGCTAAGGACAAAATCATCCTACCATGACCAAAGCCATTTTTTTTATAATGATTAACCCAAACTACATGAACCACTGGCAACATAGTACGCTTACATCTCATCACCCAAGGCCACTGTTAGAACAAGACCTCTATCCAAACCCTGAATATCTTCACCGCAAAATGAGATAGCATTGGCACTAGCTCATCTTGGAGTGAATCGCCACACAAATTCTTTGCATGGTCCTCTTTATTGATAACACATACCTTAGGCAAGATAACCACTACAAGATAGGTATGCCTCTATCTACGAATATTTCAAATATTTCTCTAGGTTCCTCGCACTTCAGTTGGCAGCCCCAAATGCCCGCCTTTTATTAGTATGTTTGTGTTGGTGCTCCCAAGCTAACTTGGAAAACTTTGATGCTTAGAAAAAAACATTTATGAAAGTTTTCCTAATAACAATTTCAGCAAGTATATGAACACGAAGCAAATAGCCAACTCATTTCCAACATGGTGACTTTTAGTCATGGTCTAATAATGATGATTTTTTCAGTGAAGGCTCCTGTGAAACCCTCAGGATTTTGGGTGCACCCTTAACAAACGTCTAAGGTCTGACCGTGTGTAGTGGTAAACACATGACGTTGAAAAGTGAAAATCACCCCCTAAAATGTGTAAATCACTTTTCATGTGTGGTGGACCTTAGGTGTGTAGTGTTTGAAATTTGATTTGTTGGGTCAGTATCAGGAATTCAACCGGAAATCTTACCTAGATCAACCTGAAGAAAAACCTGGATGTGAAAATTTTTGGATGAAGGTGAACAACACGAACTAGTTTAGATCCGAACCGTATCTGCATATGTATTAAGGTTTTGGGATATTTATATGTTTTTGTTCTAAGGCTGCATGCAATAAGAGAGAGTTTCTGAAACTTGTAAATCATCTTCGGATTAATTTTTTTCTAGATAATGAAAGTTTTCTTTGTAGCTCAGTGGTTTTTCTTAAATTGGGGTTTTCCACATATATCTTGTGTTATGCATGATTTCTTTCTTCGTTTTGTTTGTTGATTTTGTTATATCTCATTGTCTTCCACAAAGAAGAAGGTAAAATGATCCCAACAAAATAATCATTAAGGGAGCACACCAAATCTGCACCACTTGGGAAGGCACTAAAACACTCAGCTTTTTACGAAGGTGATAAAATAATTGGATTGAGGCATCAAAGACAAAAACCAAAAAATGTTAAAAAAGGCTGGAGGGATTGTCTTATACGTTGACCCGAGGAATTGGTATGACCGACCACCTGAGGTCAACCTAAGGTGAGACTGACATCAGGGGCTAACACATCAGTGCTAAAAAGTGAAAAGCATCCCAAAAAACTTGTCACTTTTTTTGGTGCTGATGTGTCAGCCCTTAATGTCAGTTTCACCTTAGGCTCACTTTAGGGTCACACCAAACTTGAGGTGGTTGAGTAAGGGGTGGAAAAGTTTTTGGGCCGTGTTTTGGTTGCACGTGGAGATTAATGTTTGTTCTTTTCTTTTTGTCATTTAATCTGGATTTTGCCTGCTCTTGGCATGTACTTTAGCCCTGGGGGCTTGAATCAACCCAACGTGCAACTTCATTTCCCTTCATGAGACCTCCCCTATATAAGCCTCTTTTATTTTATTTTTTTGGTAAATTAGATAAGTCTTCGCTTTCACTCCATTAATGAAAAGAGCTATGCTCCACAGACAGATAAGTCCCCATCAACGATCAGCAGCTTGAGTAGACAAAGGTGCAAACATATTTACCCTATGTAACTCGTAGTTGACCTTCATTGGAGTCTTTAAAGTCTACCAGACCTGAGTATTGTAGCTAATGTCATATTTCCAGCCAATTAATAATTCTTTGATCCTAGTAGTTTCCCAAAGTCCTAAAAAGTAGCCATAGAAGTGTAGTTTGTCATAACTTATTTGAGGTTCTTCCCTATTTCCACAGGCCACTTCATCCGGTTGCCTTTATCAACTAGGGGAGTCAACTATCCGGCTAAGTACCTGGTATTTGATCTGTTTAAAGCGAATAAGGATGCATCTTTATCCAATTTGTTTAAATATTTACTTTGTTTAACAGATGTTTGTCTATAAACTAACTAAATAGGAATATAATTAGGGGTGGGCATGGGCCAGGCTCGGGGCGGGCCATGGTAGGCCCAGGCCTGGTCCAATAATTATACACTGGGTTTGGGCTGGGGTTGGGGCCTGTAGGAGTGGGCTTGGGCTGGGGTTTGGACCCGGCCTTCATTAATTGACCAGGCCAAAGGTTGGACTTCGGGTCGGCCCATGAATTAAAAATAATAATAATGTTGTGATGTAGGTTTGACCTCTAGACCTATCCAAGGTTCAAAATTTCGATTTTGATGGATTATTTGTCATGAGGATTAATGGAAAGTTCACTAGAATGCTTCGAAATATTATGAAAATTTCAATGTTAACTATTATGAAATTTTCAATCTATTTTGAGTATGATTACACACTTTGGACTAAAATAACTATATAAAGCATTTAAGTCATGTACAAATAAATTAAAATAATATACAAGTGG
>JAOXJP010284086.1:0-19283 GCA_025762735.1 Platanus orientalis | reverse complement strand
GATCATATATGATCATTACATCAAGTAAGTTTCAATAATTCGTAGTTCTTATGATCTTTCATAACTAGAGATCTTTGTTTCTTTCAAAGAAATCGATAATACTAATCATTGGTTCATATTTCATAATCCAAATGTGAAAATCAAAGTTTCAATCATATTTATTTTAGTTAAAGACATTTTCTCATGTTCTATTTCATATTAGTTCAATAGAATTTATATGTCTTATGATAGATCAATGAGATTTACTTTAATCAGTGATATTTGTTTCATAACCATTAATTTCATAGAGATTCTTATCAATTTGACCTTAGATCCAAGTCAAATACATGATAACATATGAGTTTCAAAGGAAAACTTCATGGATCTATCAATAAAGAGGAACATGAGATCAAAACATACTTAGATTCAATATTTATAGTGATTCACATGAGATTTCAGTAGAAAACATGGATTCAACAAAAGGAATTTGGCATAGGAGATGAAAATATCATCAAATTCACAGACTTCACTCACAATCATATGATTCATTAAGGTAGAGTAGGGCTTTCATGGTTTTCAAGTTAAAAGCATTCAAACAATGGGTTTCATCATTAAATCATAAGGATCTACAAGAAACAATGAAAGAATTGACATTAGTTTGTAAGAACACTTACTTTCTTTTCAAATCTTTTATTCCTCTTCAAGTTTCTTCCATTCAATCATCAAAAATCACTTTCTCTATAAACATTAGTGTAGATCTATCCTCAAATGAATGAAACTAAGATAAACAATAAAAAAAATCACCTAATATAGCAACAATTCCTAAGATTGGGTTGAACTTACCAAATTGGGGAAGAATTTCTCCTCATTCTTTCCCAAATCTTTCAATTCTCTCTCTTCTTTTCTATATTCTAAGAGGTGTAATTGACCCCAAATGAAGTCATTTAGTGGATATAAGTCATCACAAATGAGATCTCACTCGTGTGGGGGTTTAAATAGAAGCAAACCATGTCATAAAAATGGTAAAAATCATAATTTTCAGACATTTCAGTATTTCTGGGCATGTCGTGATCGATTACGAGATCCATGATCGATCACAAATCACTCAGAAAGGCCTCAAGGGCTTGGCTGCTTCATTTATGATCGATAAAGCCAAAATCAGGCTTACATGATCAATCATGAGACTCATAATTGATCACAGCATGATAGATCACATGATCTATGATTGATCGTGATTCTCCCAAAATATCTTGCACATACATGATTTAGTAAAATGGCCATAACGTTTGTTACAAAACTACGAATTATGATCCGTTTGATGAGTTAGAAAATAGACTTGAAGACCTTTCCAACAAGGTATGAATCATACCATAGTTCACTTAGGATTGGTTTTAGTGGGCCTGAGAAGTTATCCTAAATACAATTTTAGGACAGCTTTGTAGCTTGACAAATTTATGGTCCAACTTGGGTTCTACACTTTTAATTGATTAGGCTTGGGTAGTAACTGATTCTAGATCATGTAATCGGTTAGGGGGCAGAATCTCAACTGATTCATGGCTTTTATATGTCCCTCTCATTTGGCTATTGCCTTAAGACTTTGGGTGATCCTTACACACTTGTTTAAGTCTACTCTATAGTCCACTCACACTCTATTTCTCACATGATGCATGCATGATTATACCTTGGTGTTTTCGGAGGACTTAAGGCATTCTCCTTTCCTTGGACTTCACGTCTTTGGTCCACTTTGACATATTCACTTAGAGTCTTCTTGGAGGCATAACTTTGGACACTTACAAGACACATGGACTTACATGAGAGTTTGATCATGGGATTGAAAAACATATAACTTGTGACTCAACAATCTCCCCCTTTGTCAATTCTATGGTAAAACCTCTAGTACAAGATTTTACCATTAAAAACAGGCCCATACCTCAAATTACATGATTACAATTAATATTCAACAAGAAAAATAAACTTGAGCAACACTTGAGCATCCTGATTGGCCTTGTACCTACAACATAATAAGTATACCTTCCTCATGCCTTTAAGATCATCATAGAGATAGATTAAAATGAATATGCATTATATGATGGCATGAATTGTGTTGAAAATGATTCCAGTGTGAGTATTAGATTTGAAGTATTTTAAGTGTATGTTTTAAGAACGTGTTGTGAACTAACTCTCCCTTAGTGATAGAAATTGTTCTCCCCTTTTTGCTAGGAATAGATAAAGATGTAAATAAAAATAATTAATTCATTAAAAATAAAAATAATTACAACTAGGTCAAAAGGAGAGCACTATATGCTCTTTGATACATGAAAGTATGAGAAACTATCAAAGAGAGTAACAATTGAATCCTAAAATCAGAAAACTAGAGAAGCCGGATGACAACCCCAAATTAGTCCGCTTCCTTATAGACATAATCGCTATCACTATCACCAGTTGAGGAACTAGCCTCGACCTCTTCTTCCTTGTCCTATTCTTTATCCTCATCCACAGTACCCGAACCAGCTGGCTCATCTCCATCATTGGCATCGTTGCCCTCCTGATCATACTCCACCTCTTGGAGTGGTGCCTCCTCATCACTTTCCTCACTCTCACTTGTAGACACAAGTAAGAGACGATCATTTGGGGTCTCGTGGGAGATGTGGGCTACAATTGCCTTTTGATTAGTGGAAAGACACCGCTGATTTTTGATGATGCAAGAGACCTTTCTCATCAGGCTATTGAGTAGGTATATCATTACCCCCAAAGCATTTGCTGAAGCATAATGTGATGGATTTAGTTTGTATGAACATTGAGTAGTTTCTCCAATCTTCTCTATCAAGCCCATTGTGGAGAGAGATCCCATTGTGATAGGTGGATTGTGACGACGGAGGGTCGCACCGGCCTTGAAAGGGACTTTCTCCTTGGTCATAATTTTTGTGAGAAGTATGGGGAAGGGCATGCTACCCGTAGCATGATCAATAGAGGCTTACTTGATCATCACATGGTAGATGATCGATGGGAAATCAACGCTCTTATCATTGAGGATGTAGTCAATTAGATAGGACATCTGAAATGTCAGCTTGCTGCGGTGAGTAGTAGGCAACAGATAATAGGTAAGGACTCGTTAAAGAAATTTGATAGGGGGCTTGCAAGGCTTCTTCTTCAGATGAGTGCCCCAGGTCACTAGTTTCCTGCATAGATGCACCTTTATGTTCACCTTCTCATCTGGAGTCATTTATAGTGGTGGAAAGGGAACAAAATTGTGCAACTCCCAAGGAAGACCTAACACGTTTGAAATGTAATCAGGGTTGATGTGTATGGGTACCTTGTAGACTGTGGATGTGAAGGAAATATTTTCATAGTTTTCATAAAAAATGTTCGAGTAGATGGTTCGGATTTTGTGCACACAAAATCCATGTGTAATTTATGTACACAGACCAAGGGACAGATACATCAGTGCCAAAAAGTGATAAGTGCCCCCCAAAAAGTGTAAATTACTTTTTGACACTGATGTGTCCACCCCTTGGTCTGTGTACACAAATTACATACGGATTTTGTGTACATAAAAGCTGGACTCTCGAGTACAATACCCGAATGGCTTCATCTTTGATAGGCCCTTTGACTCCGAATAGGGGCATCCAACCACATGTGACAAGCCTCTCACATAGGCTCACTATCCTGACTCTTCCTTTGGAGCGCTTGGGAGGCCCTTCAACAACCAGACTCTTCCCCTTATCATGAGATCATTTTGAGGCTTAACCCATGCTCGATTTTGGAGCGCTTGTAGTAGCATTCTTCTTGGAGGGACGGGATATGGTTTTCTTGGTTGGCATCATCAAGGTTTCGGAAAGAAATCAAGGTTGAAGAGAGGATATGGAGAAAACCCTAAGAATAAGGGTAGAGGGGAGTTGTGCGAATGAATGGAATAAGAGAAATGGTTTAAAACCTGTTCCCACCTCCCTTTTAACAAGTCTAGGAACCACTTTAAGTGTTTTGTGTTATTACTAGAAAATCAACATGAATAACCTGTTCATTGAAATTAGGTTGGTTTGGATTGAATTAGGTTGAGGGGCCCACCATGGGTAAACCCTCGAAGTTGATGGAAGGAAGCTTAAGAAATGGGAGTTGCTTATGAAGAAATAGGGGTGAAGAGGATTCAGCTGAGCTAAGTTGATGGTTGTCTTCTTTTGATTTTTCCTAAAAGGATGTCTTATTAAAAATCCATAGATGGTCCCATCTTTTAATCCCGAGGATGGTGAAAATTGAAGGTTTCTTGGTCATCTCGTTCAACAAGGAGGAAGTCTTGTAGAGAGGGTGGATTAGAAGCCTGTTTAGTATGGAGAGTAGTGGGTGATAATCCAAGCCCCAAGGCATTGCGAAAATGGAGGAAACGAGTGTGGAAGATAGATGGAGAGTTGCAAGTGCGAAGAGTATTGAAGAATCTCTTTATATTTTCCTTATCTTCAAAATAAGAGATGGTAAGGGATATTAGGGGAGGTAAAAAGGAGTGAGAAGACATGTATTTCCTCCTTAATGTCTGGCATGCCACGGTGGGATATAGAAGGAGACATACCAATCGACAAGGAGGTTGGGTTTGGGTCTTTGGTATTCTTCCTCATCTATGGGGTATGGATACATTTCAAATGATAGGAGAAGCCCTTGGTGGATGGGAAGAAATAGTTGAATCTAACTCGGTATCCATGGAATGAGAGAGAATTAGGTTGAAGGGTCTGGAGAATGCTTCTTATATAGTTACTGATCTAGAAGGAGGACCTTCCATCTTCCAGTTCGACATAGGAACCCTTTCCGATGAAATGGGTAATAATAGCACCGGAGGATGGGAGCTTCAACAACAGGAGCTAGAGGGAGAAGTGAAAGCTGAAAAATGGGTAAATATTTTGAAGTTCTTCGGTACAACCATAAGGTACAAAGTCAAGGAAGGATGGTCATAATAGGTGAAAGATAATGTGGTGAGGAGAGTGTGAGATGTCAATCGCCAAAGGAGGAGATTGACGAAGGTAAGGGCTTTTCTCGAGGGAGGACAGGTTAGGGGCCAATCAAAATAGGGGTTAGAGGTTGGACTTGGAGACCAAAAGAGATGAACAGAAAAATTCCTAGAAGCTTGGAGCCTATTTATTGAAGCACCATCTCATAAAGATTTGTAGTTGATGGAAAACCCTAAACCCACTTTTAAAAGGCCTAATTTTAGAAGGCCCAAGCCTCCTTGGTCCAATACTAATTAGAAGAAGCCCGCAAAGGATTATAGATTGAAGTCCTTTAAGGGCCGAGATGTTAAGCAATTGTCGTATGAGGCAAGGGCAGCGAGTGGTGGATCCCTGTTAGGAAAAAATGGATATCATCTCTAAGAAGCCAGAGGAAAGGGAGACAGAACCAGAGTTAGGAAGAGGAATGATTTACCATGGAACAATAGAGTCATAGTAATTCAAGAAGGTGGGTATAAGCCCCCAAAGAAGGCTGAAAGGAAAATATAAAGCAACAATGATACCTTTAGATTCTTGTGAAGATGACTTGGAGAATGGTAGGTGTAGTAAGCTAGGCTATGAGTCAGGTTGCTTGAGGTCGGTGTCAGAAGAGAAGAAAGTTTACTCAAGACCTACTGAGGTAAGATCGAAGGAAGAGTTCAAAGAGAAACCTCCCAATTCCCTGTTGAAGTTTTAGGCTTGTTATGATAAATGAATGTTTACAATAAGTTGTAAGTGGGGTAAAACTAGAGGGATTTTGGTAGTTTGAAATTCTTAAGTAATTAAGGTAGTAGATTATGTCATCGGGGAATTCTCGGTTTCAATCAAGTGTAGGAATAGGGTGGATAGCTTCCTATGAGGTATCATAGGTGTCTATGGCCCATGTGATCAGGAGGGCTTTAGTTAGGTTGTGGGTGGAGCTAGGGAGGGTAATAGAGGATTGGGATCTACCTTGGTGTTTCATAGGGGGCTTTAATGTAGTATGATATCTCTTAGAAAAAAAGTGGAGGTTGTAGAATTTCTAATCAGATAAATAGTTTCAATAAATTTATTGAAAATTAGGGTCTGGTAAATCTCCCACTGAAAGGTACTAAATTCACCTGGTCTACTAAGCAAGAGAGATTAGTCTTTAGCAAGATCGATTATTTTCTCCTCTTGTATGAGTGGATGGATTAATTTTCCTTTACTTCGTAAAAATCTCTCCATAATCCGGTATCTAACCATTTGCCAATCCTTCTCAAAGTAGGGCAATTTCTATCTAGCTTGTGTCCCTTCTGGTTAAATTGATTTGGTCAGAAGTCTTGGGTTTTAAGAAGAAGCTTAAGGCTACTGGAATGAGTTCTTTGTCCAAGACTTCATATTCTTTGTGTTTAGGCAAAAGTTGAAGTACCTTAAGAGTAATCTGATTAAGTAGAAGGAGTTTGGTAAGGTGGAGGAGCGAAAATCCAAGTGTTTGGATAGAATGATAAATATGAAAGTGAAAATTCAGGTGGTTTCCCTCTTTAGAGTAGTCTATTATGTGGGTGAGAGTAAAAAAGGAATAAACAACAAGCTATTACGAATGGATGAGATATCTTGGAGATAATCAAGGCTCTGTTAGCTAAATGAGGGGGGCATGAATAAATTTTTTTTTCATAGGGTAGCAGATATAAGAAACAATGTGAATTCGATAGAGTGGCTCAAGATTGGTGACAAATGAAGTTTGTATTAGGGATTATATATAGTCCTATTATAGGGAGATGTACACAGGTCATTTTCCTTCTCGGCCTAAGCTTGAAGGGGTAGAGTTTGACTGTAATAGGGAGAATTAGGTTACCTGGCTAGAATGCCCATTCACAGAGACTAAAGTGTTGTTTTCCCTTGATTTATTAGTTAATGATAAGACTCTAGGGCTATACGGTTTTCCTACCAAGGTTTTAAAAGAGTGCTGGGATGTGACGGGAAAGGATGTTATGACAACTTTTCATTCAAAAGATAAACAGTGTAAGAGTTTGAACACATCTTTTATTACCTTTGCACCAAAGAAGGTGGGTGTTGTTGAGATAAAGGACTATCATCTCATTAGCATAGTGGGTTTCTTGTATAAAGTGTTTTTCGAAGTTCTTTCCCTATGGTTTAAGACCATCCTTCTAGGGTTGATCTTAATGTTGCAGAACGCTTTTGTTATGGATAGGCAGATCAAAGATTTCTCTTTGTTGACAAACAAGTGTATCTATGCGAGATTGAGAGAAGGAAAGAATGGTGTGGTGTGAAAAATTGATATGGAGAAATCTTATGATCACATCATTTGGGAGTTCCTAAACTACATGTTTAGAAAGATGGGATTCGACAAAAAATGAAGGAATCGGATGAGGATTTGTGTATCTTCCCCTACCTTCTCTTTTATGATAAATGGTTCCTCTTAAGGATTCTTCTAGAGTGGTAGAGGTTTGAGGCAAGGAGATCCTTTGTCCCCTTACATCATCATTATGGTGGAATTGTTAAGTAGGATGATCAGCACGACAAAGCACTTAGGGATGTTTGAGGGTTTTCTCCCTTAATGTGAGTAGTCCTAAGGTCATTTTTATTCAGTTTGTAGATGATTCATTATTTTTGTTGGAAGCTAACCTAGAGACTTTGAGGTGTATTATGTTAATCCTATAGGCAGTCTCAAGTTTAAAGGTTAATTTAAGCAAATCCAAGATTTTGTTTGTGGGTCAAGTCCTAAATATTGAGTTCTTTTCTTCTATTCTAGGATGCAAGATTGAGGCCATCCCTACTTCTTACCTAGGTCTCTCTCCCTTGGTACTAAAGCTTCTTCTAAGATTATTTGGAATCTAATAGTTGAAAGGCTTGAAAAAGAGGTTGCATGCGGGATGGAAATGAAGACTTTTATCTAAAGGTAGTAAGTTGACTTTTCTTAGAAGCGTGCTTTCTAGTCTTTCAATCTACTACCTCTCCCTGTTTCAATACTGGATTCTATAGAAAACAAGATTGAGAAGCTTCGTAAGTAGTTTTTATGAAATAGTGCTAAGGATGATAAAAATTTAATTGGATTTAGTTGGACAATTTTTAACAAAGATAGAGATCAAGGAAGAATGGGGATTAGATAAGCCCATAAGATGAGTAGTGCTCTGTTAGGGAAGTGGCTATGGAGATTCAGGCTAGAGCCTGAGGCTTTATGGTAGAAAGTTATCATTCCAAAGTACAGTGAAGAGGTCAATGGCCAGGTTAGACAGAAGCCCCAAGGTCCTATGGGGTGTGTTGTGTAGAGAGACATCTTTAAAGGGAAGGTCTCTTTTTCGAGGTTCACCTAGTTCATGGTGAATAATGACGAATGAATTTGTTCATGGACCATTCCTTGGTTCTCATCAGTGCCTCTTTGCAGGTTGTTTCTTGGTTTCTATTGCTTATCTGAATGCAATGATGGGTTGATAAAGGATCATTTGATTAGATCAATATTATTTTCTCATGGGGATAACCATCATTGTAGGAATCTCACTGATTAGGAGGTCGATGATATGGCTAGCCTTCTTGATTCTTATAGTCTTGGTGATAGTGATTTGGAGGATGAAAGGGTCTGTACCTTAGATGAAGACTATGAGTTTTCAATTTGATCTTTTTATGTTGTTCTCTCATCATGAGGAGGTAGTCTTTCCAGATAAGTTTGTTTGGATCCACTAAATGCAGCCAAAATGTGAAATTAGTCACATGGAGGACAAAGGAGAGTGGTAAGGTTGGAGTCACATAAATAGAGCCCTTACTAGCAATGGAAGAATAAGATCCATTAACAACTTTGATCTTATCTTTCCCAGAGCAAATATAGTAAGATGAAAAAAAGGGAAGAGATACCCATCATATGTTTTGAAGCTAGTAAATCAGTGATTCAGGAATGACCGGTAGTAGCAATAAATGCACCAAAAGCAAAGGCCGAAGTACCTGACTAAGAAAATGATGATGTAAATGGGCATTGGATCAACTCTATGAGCAAAAGCCACCTTTGCCACTAAAAAAAGAACCACACTAAGGATGACCCTGGAACCTTACTGTGGACGACCATGAAGATCCCAACAAGTCTTTTTTGTGTGCCTTGAGCGACCACTGTCTTTATACTTTAGTTTGTCTTTATCATCATAAACGGTTTTACCTCAACCTCCACCACCACATCCATGGGAAGAACCATTCCCCCATGTTAGGAATATGATGCTAACACAGATCGGTCAATGACAAGCTGTTATAGCTGAACCATAAGATGCCAACGTCCTCCTATGCATCCTAAATAGGCCTTTTGGAGTCCAACATTTTCAATTTCACAAGTTACAATGATGTTATGTTGTTGTTCTTGTGATTGTTGTGTAAATAAATAAAAATGTCATTACCTAGTGTTGGCCTCGTAACTACGGGGTGCTAAGAGGGTTAGACCAGTGACAGACCTAACCTTTGGCTTTTTGCACAAGGTAGCTGCTCACAAGGTTCAAACCCGTGTTTTCACATTGGCAGCCCAAGTCACTATCATTGCATCAAAGCAATGACCCTATTGTTGTGTAAATAAATAATAAAATAAAAGAGTTCTCATTGATGATCAAAGAACTAAAATTGATGGTAATTGATGAAGCATCGCTTTGGTAACTAAACGAGAAAGTGTCATGTATGTTGTACTGAATCTTTATGCCAATAACAACTGTGAGAAGATTTGTTTATATGGAATATAAATGTAATGCTTAAATGTTTCCCTCACCTAGTACCAAGCTCAGCTTGAAGCTTGCTATTTGGGTTGGGACCATAGTCTTATGGGTGAAGCCTAAAGCTGGACAAAATTGATCCTCTTTACGTGTTTACCATGCTTGTCTTGTTCATGCGCTCTTCAAATCGTATCAGGCCTCTTGGAACTGAATAGCTTGTGTCTCAACAAATTAGGGTGGGTATGGGCCGGGCTCGGGCAGGCCCAGCCCATGCCCACCCCTACAACTAATGGTGTTTTGACAATCCTTCTAAAATTCAAACTAAAGCTCGCGTTGATGATGGAAGAGGTGAATTGAAAAGTGCAGTACAAACTCAGTACTCAAGAAACAGGATCATGGTAACTAAAGTAGAAAGGAAATTAACAAATTTAACTGTTAAAATACAATGGTAGCTCTTGTGGAAATCTAAGGTTCCTCAGGTAATCATGCTCTTATCATCAGTTTCACTGGCATTAAATTAAAAAAAAAATAAGTATAAGCCCATCACCTCACTTACATCTTAGCCTAATATCAAATCAGAATTTCAGATTCCAATTGTTCAAATAAAATAAATGAATTTTAGGTTGAAATTATTGGTTGTGTATTGATTTCTTTTTTGGTCTAAAATAAAACAAGATGCAAGAGAGCAAGCTGTTGCACAACAAGAAAGAGTTGTGAATGCGGGATACTCAGAATTACTATTCCGGGTGATTTCGTATCGCGTTCTGCTTCTAGGGTTGGCCTCCGCGGTGCCCTCTGCCCCTCTGATGGCTTTGCCGTCGGAGGAGAACGCCAGAAATGGTGGTTCTGAAGTCCCGTCATATGCCTAGGCAGTGTTTAACCATGCGGAAAGCTCTAACTTTAAGATTCCTATGCGTTTTCCGGTGGAAATAGATGGTGAATTGGGATTTATATTCACAGAACCCAAGATGACAAAAGCAGTTGATGATTTTAAGTTTGGTATTATTATGAAGTTTATACGTGTTCGGCCCTCCATAGATATCATCCGTTTGAATGTGGTGAAGAAGTGGGGTCTAACAGAGATTCTGACGATCAGTTTTATGGATGATTTTCATGTATTAATCCAGATGAAAAATGAATGTGATTTCGTGCATGGCTGGGCACGTGAAGGAAGAACTCTAGAAGGGAATGCGTTTTGACTGTTCATATGGACAAAAGATTTCGATTTGCACAAGGAATCTCCATTAGCTCCTCAGTGGAATTTTTTACCTAGTCTCCCAATGCATATGTATCGATGTGATTGTCTGCAAATTTTTGCGACGCGTTTTGGACATTATCTGGGAACGGACAATGCAACTTTGAACCGAACAAGGGTTACAGGGGCGAGAATCTGTGTAGAAGTGGATTTGAGGATGGAACCTGTTAAATGATTTTCGATTGTTGTTTTACCAACAAGATGTTTTTGCCAAGAGGCCAAATATGAGAAACCAGGTTTCTATTGTATGAAGTGTTGTAGACAGGGCCATACAGTAGTTGTATGTCGAGTTGGAGAACGTAAGAGGGAAGAGGGGAAGCCGAAGGAGAAAAAAGTATGGCAACCAAAAATAATTACAGTGAGGGGGGAGGCTTCAGGATCAGCAGGGGAGGCAGTGGAAGGAAATACAGAAATTACATTGAAGGAAACTTCACCTGTTATTGAAGAAATTGTTCCGGCTAAGGGGAAGGTCAGTGGAAATCATGTGGAGGAACCGATTTTGATGGAGCAGAACATGGATGATCAAAATAAAAAAATGGCTGAGAATGAGGTTGAAAGGATTAGCTTGGAGAAGCAGAATGATGTTGATAATAAAGTGGACAGTGAGGAAGAAGATTGTGAGGAAGTCTGGTGTGATGAAGAGAATGAAGTGGTTTCGGAGACGGTTCATATGCTAGCTATTATCTCTCCAGGCATAGCTAGTCCAAATCTCGAAGGTGCTCAAACTTCTAATTTGATTAGCAATGAAAATGGTGAGACCATTCTGGGCTCCTTTTCAGATCAAGAAGAGGGCGAAGGATCGAGTATGAAAGGAAAAGAGAAGGCTTATGATTCTGAGGGTGATCCTCGTTTGACTAATAGAAGAGATAAAAGTGGTGAAGATACAGTTGTGAGGAAGTCTCAACGGGTTCACACCCGCTCCCAAAAATTGAATTTATGATAGACAACATTTTTTATTGGAATGTTAGGGGATTGGTAGTTCGAAGAAAAGATTGAAATCATTACTTGATATGAAGAATATTCAGTTATGTGCTACTGCTGAACCTTTTGTTGCTGATAATTAGATGGCAAAGATGGGTAGTTTTTTGAATTTTGATCATTTTAGCTCTAATGAAGATGCTGATGGTAAGCTCTAGATTTTTTGGAGAGAACCAAATACTTTCCAGGTTTTATCTTCCACTTCTCAGTCGATCTCGGGTTGGTTTTTTCTAGAGAGTAAGAAAGTGCTTGTTACGTTTGTTTATGCCAAGTGTTCGTAGACGGCTAGACGAGTTTTATGGGGTGAGTTGGAGATTATACATACTAATGAGTATCCTTGGATGGTATTGGGTGATTTTAATGCTATTCGTAGGGACTCGGAAAGAATTGGTGACCATCCTAAACCATTGATTTCTATATCGGAATTCAATGACTGCTTGGATAATTGTAGATTGGTTGATTTTCATAGCAGTGGTCCTTCCATGTCGTGGTGTAATGGACATGAGGGGGTGTCTCGCAGCTGGGCCAGATTGGATAGAGTGGTCGTCAATGAGGTTTTCTTGTCTCAGTTTGTCTTTGCATAGTCTTCATATCTGAATATAAAATCCTCGGATCATTGTCCTATTGTGGTTAATTTGGATAGGCCTTTTCGAATTATGGTCCGATGCCTTTTCACTTCCAAAATATGTGGTGTGCTCATGAAAATTTTATGAGCTGTGTTAAAGATGCTTGGCATCGGCAAGATGCGGAAACGGGGCTTCAGAAACTTGCCCTCAGACTTAAGAGGACTAAACTAGCCTTGCGAGGTTGGAACAAAAACATTTTTGGGCGTGTGGATGCTATGCTGAATTCCCTTGAAGAGAAAATGGATTTCCTAGAGAACCAATTGTAGCTGGGTTATTCTGAAGAGGTAGAAATGGATTATTTAGTGACCAAAGTGGAGATTGATTTTTGGGAAAAAAGAGAGGCCACTCGGTTGGGTCATATTGCTAAGAAAAAATGGATGACGGAAGGCGATCAAAATACAAAATTCTATCATTCGGTGATTAACCAAAGGCGTAAAAGGAGTTATATTGGGAAGATGAAATTTGCTGATGGGAGTATTTTGGAAAACACTGAGGAAGTTCATTTTGGAGCGGCATAGTATTTCCGAGATATGCTTTCATCTCAGGTTGACGTGGAACAATGTTACCTTGTGGATATCATTAACAAAGATATTATGGATGAGGAGAATCAAATGCTTGGGCTTGAACCTTCGGAAAGTGAAGTCAAAGAAGCCATTTTTTCTATCCCCAAGCAAAGTAGCCCAGGGCCTGATGGTTTCGGTTCGGAATTCTACACCTCTTGTTGGGAGATTATTAAAGATGATGTGGTTGAGGCAACTAGGGATTTTTTCAAAGGTTCGGTGCTTCCCAAGTTATACTCTTCTTCCTTTATTGTCCTTATTCCTAAAGTGCCTGATCCAACCTCTTTTGATAAATTCCAACCTATTAGTTTGTGTTCGGTGGCCTATAAGATTTTTTCAAAAATCATTGTAAGCTGTTTGACTCGGGTGCTTCGTAAGTTGATTTCTCATGAACAAGGTGCGTTTGTCCCGGGGTGGAGTATCTTTGAAAATATAACACTTGCTTAGGAAATGGTTCACTCCCTTAACAAAAAGAATTTAGGGGGCAATGTGATGTTGAAAATTGATATGGCCAAAGCTTATGATAGAGTTGACTGGGGTTTCCTATTGGAGGTTCTTTATGCGTTTGGTTTCTTGGAAATTTTTTGCAAATTGATAGGTGAATGTTGTTAAGTCTCCTTGGTTCTCGGTGATGATAAATGAGACTTTTAAGGAGTTCTTTAAATCTTCTCAGGGTCTTTGGCAAGGTGATCCTTTATCGCCTTATCTGTTTATTATTATGGAGGAAGTTTTGACAAGATTGCTCAAATTTTTTTTTGAGAGAGGCCGGATTGACAGATTTTCTCACCCTCTGGGAGCTCCTTTGATATCTCACTTATTATATGCTGATGATCTTTTAATTTTTGCTGCGGGAAGGAAAAGATCCATAAAAAATTTGGTGGATACTCTCTCCTTGTATGAAAGATGGTCGGGCCAAAAGATTAGTGCAGAAAAATCGGCCCTGTTTTTTATTCCAAATTTATCACTCCTATTCGGAAGAGAGGTCTGTTGAGACTTATAGGTTTTAAGGAAGGGAATTTCCCGATGATCTATTTGGGTGCTCCTCTTATTTTTGGAAGACTCACTTCGTGTATCATTGAACCTTTGGTTGAAAAAATATGAAAAAAAGTGGCGACTTATTCTTTTGAATCATGTGTTGTCCAGTATGCTATTTCATATGCTATCTGTGATTAATGTTCCTCAGGTGACTATTGCTCGTATTAATTCTATATTGGCAAATTTCTTATGGGGGATGGTGGACGGCAAACGTATGACACATTGGAGAGCCTGGTCGAAGGTTTGTAAACCTATTAATGAAGGTGGTTTGGGTTTAAGGGATTTTAGAGAAGTTCAAAAATCTCTACATATGAAATTTACTTATCGGATCCTGACGTCGGATAATTTGTGGGCTAAGTTCTTCAGAGCTAAATATTTAAAGGAAGGTCACCTTTTGACTAGCTGTCAAAAGGCGACGAATTCGCAGTTTTGGAGGTCGATCGTTGCTAATATCCTGAAGTTATGGAAAATGTTCAGATTTTATTGAGGGGTGGAAATTCTTTTTTTTGGTTTGACAGATGGTTGGCCTCGGGACCACTTTCAACTAGATTCACAGACATCTCTAATAAGCAATTATGTGTTAGAGATTGTTGGGTGAATCGGGAATGGAATACTGAGTTCTTGAAGGATCTAGTGGGAGAAGAAGCCACAGATGATATTTTACAAACTCGCATCCATGGACGGGAAGGGACAGACATTTGTGTTTGGAAACCAAACTCGGATGGTACATTTTCCATAGCATCGGCTTGGGAGATATCAAGGAAAAAAGGGGATCCGTTGCTTTGGCAGGCATGAGTGGATTTGGTATACAGCTTTGCCGAAAAAAATCTCTATGTGCATTTGGAAAGCTTGGTTTAACAGTTTGGCGGTGGATGAAAGGATTTAGAAGAAAGGTATTTCGTTAGCCTCGGCTTGCAACTGTTGCAGGTAGAGAAATCGGGAGTCTATTGATCATGTTTTAGCTACTGGTCAGGTTGCTTATAATATCTGGGAGCGTGCTAGTGTCCTATTAAATGTGCCGTGTATGGGTTTTGCTTCTTGGAAATCCAGATTTTTGGCTTGGGTGTGCTTGGCAAAAAAGGCTTCTATTATGGGGACACTCATGAGTTTATTGCCTTGTATCATCACTTGGTGTCTACGGAGCCGAAGATGTAAAGCTAGAATGGAGGGAGAGTTAGCAAATGAAGATCCTGTGTGGAGATTAATCCAGATGTGGGTGACTATTCTAGCCGGTCAAATTAAATGCTGCAAGCCTTTATCTATTCAGGATAGACATCTCTTGAAAGTGCTTCATGTTGATAAACCCGACCTTGTAATCAAGAATTGCAAGCTTGTGGTGTGGTCAAAGCCGCCGAGTGGTTGGGTGAAACTAAATTGTGATGGGAGTTGTCAGAATAACCCAGGCACTTCAGGAGGTGGGGGTCTTGTGCATGATGAATATGGTAACCTAAAAGGGGCGTACTCAACTTATTTCGGTATTGATGCTAACAATGGTGCAGAATTGAAAACTATTTTGGAAGGTATCCGTCTTTGTAAAACTTTATCTTGCTATAATGTGATTATTGAAAGTGATTCTAATATTGTAGTGGATTGGTTCCACAAAAATAAGTGTACTCTTTGGTATCTGTGGGACTATTGGGAGGAACTTTTCTCCGAGCTTCAAGGTATGAATTTTCGGGTTGTTCATCAATATCGGGAAGGAAATCAAGCAGCTGATTTTTTGGCCAAACAGGGTGGGCTTCAATGGAATGTCATCTACAATGATATCAACCATTTGCCGAGGTTTCTGAAAGGCATTATTCATACTGATAATTTGGGATTGCCGTACATTAGAGTTTGAATTTGTTTTGTTGGTTTTTTAGGCTTGTTTAGAGGTTGTTTTGTTTTATTTAGGCTTGTTTTAGCTCTGTTTCTTATATAGGCTTGTTTAGTTTCGTGTGTTTTTTTTTTTTTTTTCTTTCTGTTCCTTGGTTTTGCTGGTTTGGCTTTTGGGAGGTCTTTGAGTTCTTTATTTGTTAATCTCCCAATTGCTTTGCGTGTAACCACGGTTTTCCTCCGCCATAAGTGAGGGCTTATCAATAAACTTGGGACGGGGCTGCTATGAGGGTGGATACCGGCTCGTCCTAAAAAAAAAAAGAAAAAAACTGTGACGTAGGGGAGTATATGGTTCCATCCAACTCAAAGGTGAGTATATGCTGGACAAAAGGTTAATTATGATATCATTTGTCATTTGGTTTTTTAATTAATTTCGTAAATATATTACCTTGTGATTAGGGCTACAAGGCAAGCTGGGCTTGGTTGAACCAAATTCAACCCAAAGCTCAGCTCAAAATATAAAAGCCCAGCCCAATTCCGAGACTCATATAGTTGCCTGTTATAAAAAAAGTAGGCTTTGGGCCGAGTTTAGGCTGATGTAAAATCAATAACTTTTGGGGTGTTAAACTTTAAAAAAAAAATTTATAATAGATGGAATAATTATTTAAATATTTTTATTATGATTTGTTATTTATACTATGTAAACCTACCCAAATTTCGTTTAAGCCATTGTTTGGGCATGAACTTGGGCACAAAATCTGCCAATCTAAAATAACATAGGTTGAGTCTGCTCAAACTTCAGGACACTAGAGCTCAGCTTTGGGCCAGCACAGCTACATTATAACCCTATTATTCCAATCGGGATCATCTTCAACCTTGATGTGTCCAGTGTCAAGCAAGCATCGATTATGCACTGACATGTAGTGTAAAAAGGTGAAAAATGTTTTATTACCACACGTTTAAGTATGTAATTCACTTTTTTTGCTACATGTCAATGCAAAATTGATGCTTTATGAACATTGGACACATCCGGGCTAGAAAGATCCCGTAAGGCGATTTATCAGAAGAAGTGAGAACTATCCTAGTTACTAGTTTAGTACAAGGTGTTACTAAAATCCAGGCTGAACAGACGCAGCAGAATTTCCCAAGCCAACTAATCCCATCCTTCCCACTTCTAAAATGTGGATGAAGTGTAGGTAGAAAAATCAAGTCGTCCACCTCTATGCAACTTGCAAAGACAACGTCAAAATCTCTTCCGAAAACAAAAATAATAATTCGGAGGGGGCTCATTGCTGCTCATGAGGTACTAGCGTGCATTAGAATCAAGCGACCATCGTTTTGTAAACCAGATGAAACAGGGTGGTCGAACCGGCTTGGTTTCTATAAGCACATAATCCATGCACAATGTGTGTCGGGAGTTGAGAACACTCACATCAGCATTGAAAAGTGACTTGCATTTTTTGGATACGAGCTTATCACTTTTCAATTCGTGCTTATTAGCTTAAAACCATAGTTGCCAAAAACCGCATACCGGTCAAAACCAGTATTTTAAAACTCGGATCGGTGCGGTGACTCAGAAGGCTCCTCCTGATCGGATTTATTCGGGTAACTCGTCCTGTTAGCAGCTGGTCAAAGTAAATATCGAGGAGCATCCATTCATCTAACGTTTGGAAGGACATCAACGGAAACCCTAAAACATCACCTTCCAAACTTCAAAGCATGTCTCTTTCTGTTCTGCAAATGCCTCCATCACCTCCCTTCTGTCAACACCATGGCAAATGAAACAGGGGCGTTGACAAATACCAGTATCGTCAATCAAGTTTCCACCGTCAACTGCCACAACAGAAACAAACTCAGGATTTTTCATTCTCTCTTGGAGCTCCTCATCCTGACCAGTTTTTGTACATACTGAAAGCATCTCATTCCCAAAATCTCCACTATCAAGAAAATGTCTTTAAGCGATTGCAGCTCCCGGCCGTTGGTCCTGCTTTCTTGGTTTTTATTTGCTGCATATGTTGAAGGAGAGAATGATCTGAAAACTTTAGAGGAACGATCAAAGTAGAGAAGATATCATCATATCAATTTACGACATCTTCTCTTCCATGCGAATAGGTTTTCTTTTGGGTTCCATGGAGAAGAAAATTTTTACTTCTCGATCCCTCTCGCTGTGCTTTTGATACCCTCCTGTTGTGATTTCTCTTCTCCATTCCCTCTTGCTGCACTCTCACTTCCAGATCCTCTTCTAGTTTAGTTTATAGGTTTCAAAGGTTATAACCGAATTACTCGCCAAGTTCTTAGAAGACTCGTCCGAGATACTCTGAAAACTCGATCAATTACTCGGATCACTAGGCTACTAATGTCATCCGGGTTTTGACGCCTGGTTAACTACGAACTCAACTGAGTTGGGTAACTCGGCGGAGTTTTTCAAGTAATTAGCGATTTTTAGAACACTATTCAAAACCTACAAAAACTGGCCAGATTTTTATGAGCCCGATTTTAATAAAACTAACCGGTTTTCATTTTGTTAGCAAATTAAGAAGAAAAAAAAATAGAAATGTTTCTTTCCAAATTCCCATTCCACTTTCCATGAATTATTTTTATTTTTTTGGTATTATATTACATTTTTTGGTATGTATAAAATTTAAAATCCTGGTTATACTTCTAATCATAACTGGATTAGGTGGTCCGACCTGGTCTAACCTGAACCGGCACCATAAACAGTTCTATAAAAACTTAAAACTGTAATTTTCCAAAAACTAGAAATAACCGGTTAAAACCGATGAAATCCGGCCAGTTTTTTACGAACCCAGTTCTAATAAAACCAACCATTTTTTATAATTTTTTAGCAAATTATGAAGAAAAAACTGGAAATGTGTTTTTCCAAATTCCAATCTTACTTTCCCTGAATTGTTTTATTTTTTTGGTATTTTACTACATTTTTCGGTATGTCTAAAAGTTAAAAACTTGGTCATAAGCCCTCCAATGCATTATGAATTGTTTTATTTTTAAGTATTTTTGTTACATTTACAAACCACGGTTAGATCTTGTAAACCGACAGTCGAACCCAGTTGGACCTGAACTGTCCACCTTACCTGTTTGATGGCCTGTCTGGTTCTCAAAACTATGTTTCTAATGAATTAGGAATGGTATTATTTTTTGGAATTTCATTACATTTTACTTATGAGAAGTGATCCATGGTTAGATCATGTAAACCTCCAGTCAAACACGGTTGGACCTGACCATCCACCTTAACGGTTCGATGGCCAGTCCGGTTCTCAAAACTATGTAAGGGACCACAAGTCTACCTATATATATATATATATATATATATATATATATATATATTGTATGGATCCTGTTTTAAAATATCTGCCATATATTTTGTGGATAAGGATTTCTGATTA
>JAOXJP010284075.1:0-19285 GCA_025762735.1 Platanus orientalis | reverse complement strand
ATATACTGTAGAGAATTTGAGACAAGCACATCAAGCATTTCAAGAGAAAACTAAGAACATGAAAATTGCAGAGAAACTGGAAGAAATAGGTTATCATATATGTTTTTTTTTTTCAAAAAAAAAATTGTTAAACTTATTTCAGTGTTAATCATTTTTTTTTTGTTTTTTTGGGTGCTTGGACTGTGGTTGCGAAACAGGGGGCCATTGTTTGGTGACCACAGGCCGAGCGCCAATAAAATTCCAAAATTTTATATATAAAAAAGAAAAAAATACCTGGGATGGTCGCAGTTGATCGTCCACCTCGCGTGCGGGGTCGTCCACCTTGTGTTCGAGCTATATCTCAGGCAAGGTGATGGAGAGATTGAGTGAAAATGGAAAGAATGTCAAATACAGAGGGAGGGGGAGAGAAAAAGTGAGGGATGGAGAGGGAAAGGAAGGGAGATTGATGGTGCTGACGTTTAGCAACGAGTGAGGGAGGGGGAGAGCTGCTCGACGGCGAGTGAGAGAGGGGGAGAGTTGCTCGGCAATGGTTATCCTGTCCGTGGGAGAGAATTATGGGATGAGAGGGATGCGTGAGGTGTGGAAGTTGGGTTTTACTTCGTTAAAATGGGGGAGGTGTGGGATAAATGGTATAATGGGAAAGGGACGAGGTGAGTTCAAAAATTTGTGAAGTGAAATCAGCCATGATAGAGCTTGAGGTAAGTTTAGTAAAATTTGAGGTGTGACTAACAGACCCCAAAATAAATGAGACGGACTTAGAAGAAAAGGAAAGTGAGATGGACTTAAAAAAAAAATTGTGGCAATAGAAGCTCCCTTGCAAAGCTTTATTTTATGCTTAAAATTACACGGAATCGCGGATCCACACCACACAATTCGGATTACCTTGTTACTGTTTCAAAGCCGTGCCTGAACGGATTAAACGGGATTTTAATAGTTATTCACGTCCGCGACTCTAGAAGCTTCCCATGTGTTCCTCCCTATATATATCATGTCTTCGTCCCTCTTTATAATTTTCTCTGATCTCGAGATTTCTGATTTTCTCTGCATTACGCACAGGAGGAAGAGAAGGGTTATTTCTGGTAGCTCCTTCGCACGATTGTTCGTTTTCGCTCTCTATGGTAAGCAATTGATTTTGATTTATTGGATTTGGTTTGAAGGGTTAGTTTTCGTTGCGAATGATCAATGATTGTTTCAGTTTCTGGTTCCACCGCTTCTTGCTGAAGTGTTATATGCTACCCATCGTTTTGAGTATGAAAACTACTATTTTTTTTTTTTTGGAGATTATGTGGTTTATATATTCTTTCTTTTGATTAAATTATATATACCTGGAGTTATTATAATCAACTGGAGTATCTGTAACTGACGATTCTTAGGCTGAAATTGCAGATTTTTTTTGTTGATTTTTTTCTAGTTTTTCTCCGTTTATGATTTGCGTAAATTATCTTAGTTTTAATAAGATCGTTTATGCAACAGAATAGAGATCTCTTTTGTCTTCCAATTTACGGTCTCATGAATGGAAATTCTGAGTTACCATCTTTGATTCTGTAATACCCCCAACCTGTCGGGTATTTTTGAAAAAAAAAGAGGAAACAACAACAAAATAAAATAAAACACGAAGAGGCTTTAGTCTCGGTTAACGCCTCAAAACCCATACCTCACCAAGGCATCGGATTCACATCTAATCACATGACCCCTGTAAAGAAAATACAATATATGACAGCGTAGCTGCACAATTGGGCCCATTGGGAAGATTTTCCGAGTCCATTATAACATTATAAAAACTATAAAATGGTATCTATGGACATAAACTAAACCAAAATAATTTAATTAATATATAAATTGTAGTTATTACAAAAATTCATTTATTATTATCCCACAGGCAGGATATAAACAAAATCAAAACTATATAAGGTAGAACTCTACTCTATGTACAACTAGATTACAAGATACCTTGTTTACTTGCGAACATGGTTGTATACGTGAGTTCTCAAGTCGCAAAATTTCATTCTATGTGGTGAGAGAATGTCTTACAGTCTGCGGAGAAGAAATGGTGGGGTGAGCTTGGAGAAAGCCAACAAGTTAATTCAATCTTCTATAAATTTATAATACGAAAAAATAAGATAAAAAAATAATATTCAAATAATCTAATAAAAATATAATCTTTAAAGATTTATAATGCCGATGTTTGAAAATGATATGTGATGGATACACTGAATAAAATATCGATCATTACTTATGCTGGTCTTGTAACTAGATGTGTTAATACGGGGTAGACGGGAGACAATCTAATGTTTGTCTGCTTGCATTAAGTGATTGAATCACTAGTCTTAACCTTAGGCATTGAGCACGTGGTTTCTTGCCAGACTCTAACTCACGACTCTGATTAGACATCTCGAGTCGATACCACAATAATAGGTAAAACCATATATAGCAGAAAAACAATTTATGTCGTCTAAATAAGTATATATCAGGTCAATATAAAATTATGAATAATGCTAGATGCATGTAATGCAATTGCACTTACATCCTTTTTTATGCTTTTTATAGGGAAGCGACCCTTTATCTTTTATGCTCTTTATAAGGAAGTGTCCATTTATTATTTTTTATATTCTATCAAAAGCATATATAAGTTTATGCCATACAATGCTATGCATTTATTATGCATGATAAATATATCAACTACTATCAAACGATACAATATAAATTTTGATGTTTCTTTCTATTTATGATGTGTAAACATCTCATATTCATATCAACCAATATAAGCCTTATAAAAAAATATAAATGTAATATGAGCATTATAAAGATAGAACCACATATATAGATAAATAATTATGTCATGCAATGGATGACGAATAATAATTATTTAAATCAACTACCAAAACATTACAACTAAATTCCTAAGCGTAAAGACTTAACCCCTCTAGCTATGATATCTGGGGGTGGTTACCCATTTTTTCACTCTAGGTTATTTTTCAGGCTGAACCCTTGGCCTCTCCCTATGGTGGGCCCCTCTGGTCCCTCCTGACGGGATAACCTCATGACCTAACCTGAAAAATATCTCATTGCCTTTCGAGTTGTAACTAGCATGACATTTCCTTTTCGAGCCTAAAAACCCTTGAACTCCCTATTTCTAAATCTAACTTGGTGTACCTATTTCTAAATCTAACTTGGTGTACCTTCTTCTACACCCTAAACTATTCTCTGTTCATTCACAACAAAACTAAAACCATACAATATAGTTAAAACTTTTAAAAACAAAGAAATACTAATTTATTTATAAATTTATGGATACGCTAATTTATTCTATGCATACATTCAAATCCTATGTCAATCAATCCCTGTTAAATGTGGGGATGCAACCAAATCATTACATTTACCTATATAGACATGAAAATAGGTTTATAACTATAATAAAATGCATCATCTTTACTTTTAACTAAGATAAAATTAACTTAAGCCTTATGGAGTAAAAATAATATCTATAAATAGAAAATCCTAATCATAAACATGAATAATAGATGACCACTTACCGATCTATGCAAGGATGCTTCCATAAAAGTTGCACATGCCTCCAATCTCTTATTTGTCTCTTCGTTTTCCCCCCTCTTAGCCTAAGGTTTTTTTTTTCCTCTCTCGTTTCGGTTGACTAAGACTAACAAAACCCCCTTTAGGTGTTTTGCTTTATTTTTTTTTTAAATACCTCACTGTTTTGGGGTATTACACGGTCAACCGAAACTAGCGAAGGAAGAAAAAGAAAAAAAACCTAGAGAATGAGAGGAAGGAGAGAAAGCCCTAGTTTTGAAGACGGGAAAACGAAGAGAAGGAGATTAGAGGCCTTGCTGAGATCGGGTGAAGGTTCTTGCACAAAATTAAGGTAAGTGGTCATTTATTCTTCAAATTTATGGTTAGGGTTTTCAATCTAAAAATATTTTTATTCTACGGTTTAATTTATTTATTTTAATCCTAGTTAATAGTAAAGATGATGCATTTTATTGTATTTCTAAACATATTTTTATATCTATATAAGTAGATTTAATGATTGGTTTGCATCTTTGCATTTGGTAGGGTTTGTTGGACATGAAATTTGAATGAATTAATGCATGAAGCTTGTTTGTACTTGCTTAAATTTATAAAATAAAATTAGTATTTCATTTTTTAGAAAGACTTTTAACTTTATTGTATAATGTTTCTTTTGTTGAAAATGAATAATGGGGTTTTAGGAGGTAGAAGAGGGTACACCAAGTTAGGTATAAAAATAAGGAGTTTATGGATTTTTAGGTTCGAATAAGAAATGTTACATTAGTTACAATTCCAAAGACAATGACATGCTCTCGGAAAAAATCAAGGGGTCAACCCACAGGGAGAGGCCGAAGGGGTCAATCCGAGAGGTTAAGGGATCAGTCCGAGAAATAACTTGGGGTGGGAGAATGGGTAATCACGTCTAGATGCCATAGTTAGAGGAGTTAGGTCTTTACGCTTATGAAATTAGTTGTAATGTTTGGTAGTTGATTGAAATACTTGTCATTCATTATCCATTACATAACATATATATATATATATATATATATATATGTATATATTATTTTAAAAGGCTTATGGTAGTTGGCATGAATATAAGATGTTTGTATATTATTAACAAAGACTCAAAAATTTGTATCTTACTGTTTGATAGTAGTTGAGACATTTGTTATGCATAATAATGCATTGCATCGCAAGACATATATGTATGCATGCATTTGATAATATATGTTGATAAATGGTCGTTCCCTTAAAGAGTTTAAAAAGAAAAATGATGTGCTTCCCTTCAAATAACGTAAAGGATAAATGGACACTCCTTATAAAGAGCTTAAGAAGAAAACAAAAATGATGTCGGTTTGAGCCTGGCTAGAAGCCACCTTGTGCTTTATGCTTGAGGTTAGGTCTGGTGATTTAACCACTTGGGACAAGCGGTCAAGGGTTAGGATTGTTTTTCGTGTGCCCGTCTTACGTATTTAGATGGTTTTCAACTAATATTGATGCATCTTATGAGTACAATTGTATTACATGCATCTAGCATAATACATAGTTTTTATGTTTACACAATTCGTATGATTTATTTAGATATTATTTTTTTCTTTGCTACATATAGCTTTATTTGTTGTTGTGACACCGATTCGGGGTGCCTAATCAAAGTTGTGAGTTAAAACCTGACGGGAAGCCCCCCTTATGCCTAATGCCCAATGTTAGGTCTGGTGATTCAACCACTTGGTGCAAGCTGCCAAGGAATTAGAACTATCTCTTGTCTACCTATATCAACACCTATAGTTGCAAGACCAACACAAGTAATGACCAATTATTTTGTACCATGCATCCATTGCATATTGTGGACATCAACAATACTAAACTTTACTGAATGTATTTTCATTGGATTATTTGCATATTATTTTTTTATTTTGTTTTTACTATAAATTTGTAAAAGATTGGATTTACTTAGGATTTCCCAAAACTCATTCCACTATTTTTTTCTCCGTAGATTGTGAGCCATTCCCTCGCTCTGTGAAGTGAGATTCTGCGACTTGAGAGCTCGTGTTCATAGTCAGGACTGTAGGTAGTTGTGGTATTTTGTAGTCTAGTCACAGGTAGACTAGAGATATACTTTGTATAGTTGTTTTGGCTTTATATATCCTGCTTGTGAGATAAAGTATATTTTGTATTGGACTATAGGTTTACTTATATCAATAAAATCATTTTGGTATAGTTTGTGCATAGATGCCATTTTATAGTTGTTTTTCAGGTTATATGTACTTGAGAATTCTTCCCGGTGGGCCTAATTGCGTAGCTACATTGCCAAATGTCTGCATTATTTTTGCAAGTGTCGTGTGGTTTGAAGTCTAACGCCTCGGGATTCGGTACCCTAGAGAGGTATGGGTTTCAGGGCGTTACAGATTCACAATTTAGATTGTTTTTCTTCTTTAAGGTTAAACTATATCTAGTGGTTTGGGAGAATTGTCATTTTGGTAAAGGAGCCTTAAAATAAAAACAAAATGAAAGGAAATTACTTCCTTCGATTGTACCTATGTAATGCCTCGAAACCCAAACCTCTTTGGGTCCCGGAACTCGAGGTGTTAGCTTCAAACACTCAACATTTGTGGAAGCAATTGGACCCACTAGGAAAAATTTCCGAGTCCATACAACCTGATAAACAATAATAAACACATTAGTGCACTAATATAACACCAAGATAATTTCATATATATATATATATATATTACAACTTAACTCTACCCTACAAATGACCTGTCTACAAAATACTATCGGTTACCTGAGGTCCTGGTTACAAATGCCAACTCTCAAGTTATAGGATCTCGTTCCACAAGGCAAGAGAAATGCTCACTCTGTAAGCTGAAAATGTTTGGGGTGAGCTTTGGGAAAGCCCAACAAATAAATCCAAGCTTCTACAAATTATAGTAAAAACAAAATAAAGAAATAATATTCAAATAATCTAATAAAGTACGTGTTGTAAAGCTTAGTAATGCTGATGTCTAAAAATAATATGCAATGGATGCACTGTGCAAAGTAATTGGTCATTACTTGTGTTGGTGTCGCAACTACGAGTGTTGATATGGGGTAGACTGGAGACAATAGTAACATTTGGTTGTTTGCATCAAGTAGCTGAATCACTATACCTTAGGCATTAAGCACAATGTGACTTCTTACCAGGCTTTGACCCACGGTTCCGATTGGACAACCTGAGCCGATGCCACAACAAGAAGTAAAACCACATGTAGTAGAAACACAAATTATATTGTCTAAATATATCAATCGATTCATGTCAATATAAAATCCATATATAATGCTAGATGCATGTAATGCAATTGCACTTATAGCGTGTATCAATGTTAGTTAAAGACCATTTCAAATACATAGGACGGGACAAATGGAAGACAGTCCTAATCCATGGCCGCTTGCACCAAGTGGTTGAATCACTAGAACTAACCTTGGGCATTGAGCATAAGGTGATTTTCATCAGGCTCAACCCACATCCTTTTTATTTTTCTTTTTAAGCTCTTTATAGAGAAACGTCCCTTTATCTTTTATCTTCTATTAAGGAAAAACACCATTTTTCTTTGTAAGCTCTTTAAGGGAACGTTCCTTTATCAACATGCACTATCAAAATGCATACATATATCTATGCCATGTGATGTTATGCATTACAAATGTCTCAACTACTATCAAATAATACGATTCAAATTTGAATGTTCAATTTTATTAATAATGTGTAAAAATATTGTAATCATGCCAACCAACATAAGCTTTCCAAGAGAATATAAAGGTAAATTAAACATTATTTAGAACCATATAAATAAATAAATATATGTTTTGCAATGGATGGTGAATGACAAGTATTTCAATCAACTACTAAACCATTTAACAAATTTTATGTGTAAGGTTCCAACCCCTTTAGCTACAATGTTTGGTGTGGATACCCATTCTACTTCTCCAGGTTGTTTCTCGAGCTGCCCCTTGGTCTCTCTTGAAAACATGTTGTTGTAACTAACGTGACATTTTCTATTCAAGCCTAAGAATCTCTAAATTCCCTATTTCTATATCTAACTTAGTAGACCCTCTTCTACCTCTTAAAACCCTCACTATTCATTTACAACAAAAGAAACATCATACAATAGAGTTTAAAGCTATGTGAAAAAAATGCAAATTTTATTTTATAGTTTTAAGTAAGCACTAACAAGTTCTATGCATTAATTCAAATCCCATGTCAAACAAACCCTATCAAATGCAAAGATGCAAACCAATCATTGAATCTACTCATATAGGTATGAAAATATGTTTAAAAATACAATAAATGCATCATCTTTACTATTAATTAAGATAAAAATGAATTAAACCTCATAAGATAAAAATAATCTTTATAAATTGAAAACCCTAACCATAAACTTGAAGAATAGAGGACCACTTACTGTTTTTGTACATGAATGCCTTCATAAAAACTCCACAAGCCTCTAATCTTCTTCTCTCCTTTGTTTCCCCCCTTCTAAACTAGGGTCTTCCTTAAGGACGCTTGAACCCTACCTTCTCCACTGACATTAAAAAAAAAAAAAAATTTAGGTTCTTATAGCTTACCCTATCTAGGGTTAAAGGCTTTGTTTTGGTGTCAGTTGATGAACAAGATGAGATCATAAAATTAGATGTTTTTGTGAAACCCTATATTTGTAGGTATATAATAATCGACACTTGGCCTCTTATTTCGCCAAAGGTGAATTCTTTGCAGACGCGGGGAGTTGATTAGGACATCTTGCCACATGGTAAGTATGGTATGACATATTAGCGCAAGAAGAGTGTTCCGGTGAGCCTTTATATGGACCATAGCACATTTAGAGTTCATCGCCTCGATCCGGGATCTACTCAGATGAGTTTCAGGATTTTTTGGCATTTTCGAGACATGTGAGGTTCACTTTCCATCTTTGTGGGGCCACATGTGTGGGCTATCATGAGTGACATGCATAGAGATATTTTATTTTATGTTTTGTTTTTTTTTTTATGGTTTTTTATGCATTTTCTTTTAGTTTATAGACCTATTTTGGTGTCTAAGTAGAGATCGAAGATATATTGGGTATATGTTTTTTTTAATAAATGGTATATTTGGAAGTGTCATAAAAACACCTCTAAATAAGGTTTGGTCGACCACCAAGAGGGGAAGTTACGTTTTTGGCTATTTCTTATTTGCTTAGACTTTTATTTTGTAGCCAAGAATGGTTAAAACCCTATTTTCTAATTTATAAATAGAGGGGAAAAGACCTATGGTCGACTATTCCCTGAATATTGAATTTTTTTGGCTGTTCTTCTCTTTCAAGAGGCTACACAATTTGACATCTTCAAGCTTTCAAACTTTGGGTGAAACTTGACTTTAGGTTGGTGATTTCCTTGGACCCTCTTATCTTCTTCAACATCTCTTATCCTTCTAAATCTTCTTCTTCATCTTCTTTTTCTCACATGCTTGTTTTTCTGTTTTTTTTTTTTCTCAGTCAAGAACTTTTTGCCCCTGTTAGAACTCCCTTCAATCTTCTTCTACAACCTGCTACACGTCCCTACCTTATAATCTTCACAACCCTCACCCTCCACATACTCTTCCATAATCCGGTCATCTCTCTATACCATATCATCCCTTCTTTCAAAACCCAAACCCTAAAATCATCACACATCCATTCAGCTGCATCAAAAACCCATTCCCATCTTTGAAAATCACTCCATATACATCATCATCTTGTTGTCCAGATAAATTCCAGCACCCTTATATGTTGTTTCTTTCAATTCATACAAGATAATCAAGTCATACACCATGCGACTACCCTAAAACCCCTTTTCCATATTGTTTTCCATCTCAAAATTCAAAACCCAACCAAACATATTCCTACGGCTGTATGTAAAAAGCCCATGGCCATTTAATTTTACACTCACAGTAAACCCTTTTCTCACTAATCCATACAGCTACCTAGAAGTGATATTGAATTGTAGATTTGGAAGACATCAACTAGTTTTCATATGTGCTTATACTGCTGTGTGGAAGGACTGTGCACACCAGGTGTTTGCTGAAGTGCCTACTGAAGCTGAACGACGTGGATCTCTTCTACCTTCATTAGTCTTCAGTAGGAGGTGTTTTGTGCTGAGATTTGATTCACATCTCACTATTATACACTTATATTTTTGGGTGTAAACAAGTGTGTGTGTTAAGTGTTTGAGAAAGTACCTGAAAGTACACGTACAAATTATTGAATCCTATTTGGTCAATGAGCAAAGACATGTGCTGAGGCCTATCTTTTAGGGTGTTGTTGGTGTTGGTGGACTGACAAAGGGTTCCTAACAGTGATATATCAACTTGTGGGTTGCTGTGCACTGTGACTGTTTGAAGAAAGTTTATGCTGAAGATGATCAGTAGTGCTAATTACCATTGGCTGGAAGACTTGTTTCGGAACAGTTTCCAAAGCATCTATACCACTTTGGCTTGATTAAGGTGTCTTCTTTCACTTGTTTAATTGCCTCTTACTGCTGCCCACGCTTATAGCATATATACATAGCATTTGTTAGTCTTTGGTTACTGTTTATTATTCCTTATAGCCTGCTGCCAACACTATTTTATGTTTCTCCAAGTGAGCTAGATCAATCCCATTCCTTAATTCTTGCTTGGAGACCTGTTGCTTACTTTCCAGTCCTTGTTTTTGTGACCATAACCTTCTTTCTGGCATAATTTTGTAGGTCTTTCATGCATTATTTTGTTAGTTATTCCCTAGTTCAGAACATAGTTGATAATTTAGTGTTAGGTACTTGTTTTTCATTATTTTATATGCTCTAGCTTGTTAGGCTGTGTCTATTCATTACTTGGTTTCCTTCTTTATTACTTTCAGCTACTTGATAAGGATAGGAATCTTGTTTCTAGTTAAATTTGTTTAAGTTAATTTATTTGTGGATCTCTATGCATTTTACTTTCTCATGCATGCTACATCACTAGTTAACTTGGTACTTACCGAATTGAAAAAAAGTTTGTGTTATGTGCTATTGTTTTCCTGTTGATTGAATTTTTGGTAGAGGATTTGTTGACTGATGTTGTTGCATCTGGTTGTTTCAGATGTCATATTCCAGGCGACCAAGGTGTGTCTTTATTTCCATTTTCATTTCAAATGTTGGATTGATGGTTCCCATGTTTTTTCAGCAATCTTATTCACCACCTACTTCGTCTGGCTTGCTTCTATTCCAGGTCTTCACATTCTCACTCCCCATACTGGCGGGTTAGTAGGTCCATTTCGAGGTCCTCGTCAAGGAGCCGGTCCAGGTAATGCTATCTGCTAAGCTGTTGGTCTTTGGTATAAGTCCTTTCTGTGAAGCTATCTCCAATATGTTATCGATGATGCTTGCTAACAGAGGTTCTCTTGCTTTGTGAAATGGTTGACAGAAGCTGTGATTTGAGTGATGTTGAAAATCCTGGGAATAATCTATATGTGACGGGCTTGTCACCTCAGGTTACAAAGAGGGAACTTGAAAAGCATTTTTCAAGTGAGGGAGGAAAGGTATGGTGGAAATACTTCTCAATAATCTGTGATGTGGATGACTAATCAGTTTTTATATCCATTGAATACAGGATTGCATATTACCCTAGTGGGGGGTGGGGTGGAATGCTGTGTGTGTGTGTATACTTCTGTGGAATAACTGAGAAGATTTTATTGGAAGGAACCGAAAGAAGAGCTGATTCAAAGAAATTAAGGGTCACATAGATGTATGCTGTTATTGGAGCTCAGTAGTTAGAAGTTAGTCAGATTCATATGACCTTTTGCTTATCGAGATTCGGTGTTATGTGCCATATTTTACATTGATGCACATGGCTTGCTTCTAAGTTTTTGTGACTTATTTCTGTCCTTGCATGCCTACATTTACTAATTAAAATCTTTTTATCTTGCGTGACTAGCCATAAACTATTTATGTGGCTGTATAAGAGATTGATTTTTTTTTGTGACTTTAAGGTTACACACTTGTATTTGCTTTGATATTGGGTGCTTCAGTCATCAAAGAAGTTTTGACTCTTTTCAGGTGGTAGATTGTCACCTTGTGGTTGATCCTTGGACAAGGGAGTCTCGTGGCTTTGGTTTTGTGACAATGTCTACCGTTAAGGAGGCTGATCGCTGCCTCAAGTACCTGGATGGCTCGGTACTTGAAGGTCGGGTAATCACTGTGGAAAAGGTTAATAGTTATCTTTTATCCCCCATTTTGTCTTATTAGATTGCTAGCGATTTGCTTGGATCATTGGTTACCCTTGGTGCCCATGTATATGTATTGGAATTATTCGTTTGAGTTTTGAGAAATGTTTGCTTTTTGTCGCTTTAAGTTTTTTTGGCAGCAGGGTAGCTGTGTGTAGCAGCACGTCACCAAACTACAAAAGCCATACCACAACCTAAACAATCAAATCAAACTCATCAAGCAAATATCAGACTATATAACCAGAGGGTTGTATGCCCTGCATTTCTCTTTTCCTTCAGCAATTTAAACATTATTCCTTGTCTATTATTAATTACTCTTTGTTTGAAATATTATTTATTATTCCAATGATGCTTCTGCAAAATTTTATATTTACTTCTAGATTTCTGCTGTTATTGGTTCATGTCCTATTTTGAAGTTAAGTGATCTCATATGATGTTTTTTAATAGGCAAGGAGGCGAAGAGGTCGAACACCGACCCCTGGCAGGTATCTTGGAATGAGAACCATCCGTGGTATGTTATTTTTCTATTTTAGTAGCTTGAAAGATGCTCCTTCACTGTGTGTGATCTGATCTGCAGCTGCTGCTTAGTTGTACTTTTCCCCTAATATCTTTGTGCATTTATGTTGTTGCAGTGCGTCGGCGATCCCCGAGCTACTCACCTTATAGCAGGAGCCATAATAGTTCCTCTTATTCCTCCCACAGGGATAGAGACAGGTCATATTCTCCCTACTACAGCAGGTCGCGCTCCGCCTACAGTCGGTCACCAGTTGGCAGGCAAAACAGATCGTATTCTCCATATGACTATAGGTCCTACTATCGCCGACGACGGTCCTACTCGCCAGATGAGTCCAGGTCCTATTCACGCGACCGCTCTGTTTCGCCTTACTACAGAAGACATTACTGGTCAATCTCCCAAAATGTTTCACCTAGGGCAAGGAGGAGCTCGAGGAGAAGCTACTCGTGCAGTGTGTCACCCAGGCTGAGGAGCTCAAGGAGGAGCTACTCTTCCAGTGCTTCTCCAAGGCCGAGAAGCATGAGAAGCTACTCACGCAGCATCTCCCCTGGACCAAGAAGGAGCTCAAGGAGGAGCCTCTCTAGCAGTGCTTCACCCAGTCGGAGTTACTCTCGGAGCATCTCCCCTGTAAGGAGAAGCAGCAGCTCAAGGAGGAGCCTTTCGTACAGTGCTTCACCTAGGTGGAGGAGCCACAGTAACTCGCCTTCCGGATCTGTGTCAAGGTCAAGATCGGCTTCACAATCGTCGTAAGGGAATAGGGTGTTGGGCTTGCAAAGTACAACATTTGCATTGCTTGGCAGGGAGTTAAAGACAGTTTCTACTTGGGAGATTTGATTATTAGACTGATTGTATACACAGCTATAATGCGACTTTCTCAACTCTCGCTCTCTGATCTATATGAACATATCTTTCCTTTAGTGTTGGTATTTTGTTAGCATGCTATTTTTGCATGGTTTCGGAATTACAGGTATGTGTGACAGACTTTAGAAGAACCCAGCATAGGGTGTCCATCTGCCTTGCAGCGCGTGCCCCCCACTACAGGATGTCTTAGGTGCGAGTGTACTGGTAGGACCAAGGTCAAAGTGAAGTGCCGGGCTGAACAGTTCCAGGCTTACTTGAATTTGGTATCTTGTGTGAATGACCTTGTTCAATCTTTGATATTTTCGAGCTTGAATTTGGTAACTCTTGTGAATGACCTTGTTCAACCTTCGATATTTTTGAGATCCATACTTGCTTCTTGTTATTCTGGTATCATCCCGATGGATACTAATAGCAACGAAACCTTCTTGATCGTCCACGGTGAGGCCTTTGGTGACATTATATATATATATTTTCCACAAAATAAATCCCTTGTCCCTAACACTCCCACTGTAGCATCATTTCAAACTTTAGCGTCTGCTTGACGCTAATTTTTACTCTCACCTCCCGATCTTCGCCACTCGATGCTAAGCTCAAATCGCTCAATCAACTCAATTGCCTCTCTAAGCGTTACCCCATTTTCCGTCATTATTTTTGTCGTTTCGGCTGTTCTAAATTGCATCGACTCTGACGGTTTGGGTATCCAAGAATCGGTGGTCTTGCTTTTGTTAGTTTGGATGAACATAACAAGGTGGGTTTGGTCACCGAGGGTGCAATGGGGTGAGTGGTTACGACACCGCAGAGCCTGGATCTCCAGCACACAAAAGACGTGTGCAAGGACCAGAGGGTGGACACGTCAGCATCAAAAAGTGATTTACACTTTTTGGTGCTAATGTGTCCACCCCTGGTCCGTGCACACAACTTGCACACGTCTTTTGTGTGCACGAAATCCGTGGGGGACACTGCGGGGTGGGATCTCAAATTTCTGTGTGCTTGCTGTGATGATACCGACGAATCAAACAGTGGTTGGAACCGTATATTAAGGGTAATCAATAGTTTGTTCAAAGTTAAGGCATATTTTAAACAACTACAAATCCTAGCTTCATGAGCGATGGAGCTTCCCAATATTGAAGTCAACATAAGTGTTGCGAAAATGAAACCATGGGGTATGTCTTCATCATTTGACCTCAAGGTGAAAATCCATAGAAACACAAAAGCGTATATTGAACCTTCAAAGAATGATTGTATAGCTCCCAACAATACAATCTTCTCATCTAAATTCACAAAACACATAATTATAAAGTCTCGAGAAGGAAATCCAAGGTACCTTTCAAGATAGACTATACGGATAGCATGCACATAAACAGTAGTGTGATCAGCATTCAATGGATGTGATTCCAGGACTCGTATCCTCGTACACTTTTTGTAGGCCCACCCCCTTTTGTGTCTCGGCTCATGGTGGCTCATTTATTCACCATTGTAGAGGACGTGAGTCCAGGGCTCGTATCCTCTGCATCGCCTTATGGTGAGCCACAGGTGAGCCCAGGTATGGGCCCCACCTCCTATTGTGTCTGGGTCACCTGTGGCTCACCACAAGGCGGCGCTGAGGATACGACTCTCAAAGGTGACCACTCTACGAATTTCTTCCTATTTTTAGTTAATTTTCAAATAATTTCGTGGGTCCTACCCTTGATTCTATAACTCGTATCTTTAGCTAAACATTTTTCCTCTCCGGAAAGGATGTTCTTTTCAGGATTTGGTGTCCAGGGGATGTCATATTGAATAAAAATGGATGGATGATGCATTCTTTGAATATGGAGTATGCATTTTATTCTATATGACTGCTCTGGTGTCCTGACACCATCCTAGACACCAAATCTTGGACGGAACATCGTTCTCCCTTTTCCTCGGGCCTAAGGATACGTCTCTGACTCGGGAAATGTTTTCCTCCAACTTTTTATTCCTTTCTTCTTCCTTATTTTCCTTTCAGATTGTTAAAGTTCAGCGACTTTCGGTGGTCGGACGTGTAGTAAAAAAATCAACAAACTCAACTTCACCCTCACACTTTTGTTGGTTTTGTTGCCACGTGTCAATCACCAAAATTTGCTGATCGCTGAGATTTTTTTTTTTTTTGGGGGAAACAATCTTCCTCTCCTATCTCTCACAGAATAAAGAAACTTCTCAAGAAATCTAAGAGCACATCAGAATTTCCTCCTAGAATTCAACAGAGCAAACTTAAGGAGCCTCAAAACATTCTCCTGAAAGAAATGGCATTAGGTACGTACTCGTTTATGCCTTTTTACTTTTCTGGGTTGAGTTTCTACTGGACGCATTCCCGTTTTCATCCACCCATATCACATGCAAACTGCTTTAACAACCTCCTCCCCCCCCCCCCCCTCTCTCTCTCTCTCTCTCACAAAAGGTATGCATCCTTCATTTATACTCTGCTTTTGTATTTTTGCCATCGTGCTCTATGGTTTGTTGAACACTTATGATTTCATGGGGTTTATATCGTAAGACATGGCAAGAAGGCCTAATGCCATTTTTCCCGTTTTATCTCTTCTTGTGTATTTTTACCGAAATCGTCTAAATATAAATTTCTGTTCACGATCTGCTGCTTTCACGCTAAAACTTCGAGAAATTATGCTGCAAAAATAAAGTGATTTTCACGCTCTGTAAATGATCCCGATGAGAGGGACCGAAAAACAGGGTCAACATGTACATGAATTTCCAGAAGTTAGTCAACCTGGTGAAAGACCTTTGGGGACATCCCAGTTCAGAGGGTTCAACTATGAGTTTGACCACCCCTTGAGAGAGCTTGAGTTGATGAAGACACCATGGTCACTTTGAGCTACATTGAGATTATGAACCTGAAGCGAGTTGTTTTTGGGAAGAAAGAACTTTGACATGGGAATTTTATTCAAGGACTTCAAGCGGGATGTCCTCTATAACGATTCGATTCCATCCATCATCAAAAACTCAGTATAGGACATACACATTTATAAAGTGAGACATAAGAATTGGACGATCTCCTTGGATGAGAAATTGGTACATTAATTCTCATTTGGCTGCTTGTAGTGTGACCTTGGAGGGGTCTTGCTGTAATTTGGTGTCTGTAAGTGATGCCAAGAATGTTGTGGAAACCATGCCTGTAATGGAGCAGCAGCAATGTTTGGAAAAAAATTCATTAATCCTTGTTATACAAAGGAGTGCATGGATGCCATGGATTAAGGGGTTTGATCATAAACTGGATTTACTGGGTGGGTTATAATCTATAGAAAGAACCTACTCTATCTGATATTAAAGTGAGCTTCTTCTCGGGTAGCATGTTTCTCCCATGTAGCAGCCATTGGGCTTTGTTTCGTCTTTGACATTGTTCAGAAGTCCTTAAGGATCAGTCTGTCTCGTTGAACTATCACTTACGGCGAGTTTGAGAGCGGTATGCATCAATTTGAAGAACTCAACATCAACGAAATATTAAAGTGTGAGCCATATTTTAAGGTTCGACAAGTGCTACATTCTTAGCTTTAGTATGCCATTACAGCTCCTTCCTAAACGAGTGATTGTCAAATATTTTTCATTTAATTGTCGATGAAAGTGGAAGTCAAATATGTTGTGCGGAAGCCTAGATTTGGAGTTTGTATGCAACAAAAACAGCAAAAAACAACAATCACATAAGGAACAAGACGAGTCCTCTGTAAGAATCGTCACCTTTTATTTATGGCAATTGATTATTGGAATCAGATTCTGATGATTGATTCATAGAATTTGATTCATGTTTCTAATAATATGAACCAAAATGCCCTCTAAAGGTGGCGCCGCCCGTTACGGCCAGGCTGCTGATCACAACCAAAAAAGCATCCCTGGGTGTTTTGGTATTCGGGATTCGAGAAAGGATGTTCTGTCCAGGAAGTACCTACGCCCCCTCACAGGGGTGTGTGGGCTCCATGAACTTTGACATCTAAGTCCATCAATGGTGTTTTTAACCAAACACCCTCAAGATGCTTTTTGTGGACATCGTGATTAGCCACCACCACCAAGGCTTTGGCTCTTGCACAACTGACATGGCTTCAATAGAACTAATTTTAAAACATAATAACTAGTTTGACTCATTCAAAATTGTATCAGCGTTCCTTCAACGAACTCTACAGGAAACAAAATTTCATTTCAATTTACTAGTGCCCTGAAACGGTTAACATTCTTTCACACTCCACAGCCATTGGGAAACACGACAAAAACACCTCTAACCACTTGAGGTCATAACAAAACCCGAAATCTACAATGCTCTCAACAATGCACGTGTAAATAGATTAATATAAATTTATGGTCCTTATGGTTATTATCTGAGAATTCAGCCTATCATTCCCCAAGAGTCAAGAAGTCTTGACAGAGCTTGACAAGAATCACATAGATTATCAGCAACAAAGACCAACATTTGTTTAAATTGTTTTTATATCAACATGGAAAAAATGTTCCGCTCTCTTTCTATCAAGTCTAATAGTTCTTCCTCTACTATAGTTAATAGTAATGAAGACAATTTTGCTAATATAGAAGCATTTTTAAATAATTGGAGCATCCTTCAAGTCTCCAAAAAAAAAGTTTATAAATATGTAAGTTTTGAATTCAAATTTGATTATCTGATCAAAACAAAAGAAAGAACCACTTCTGTTATGACTGAAGATGAACACATTCAGCTTCTGTCTGATGATACCCTAAAAGGGTTTAAAAGAAAATACAAGTACCTTCACATAAGTTTCATCAAAGTAACGGTAAAACTGTTAGTCCGAAAATGATTGAATGTTGCTCCCCTAATAGGAGTCAGAGACACGAAGACTACAAAGATCAGATTCCAGGTCTTGTAGAAACTAGTATGCATGTTGATTCAACCTATTTCAACTATTATGCTGATCTACCCCTTAAATTAACAGATCCTCACATAAAAAAAATTGTTGTTCTCAGCATCAAAACTCACGGGTTCAAAATGTTACCTGGTTCTCACAATTTGACCATCATCTATATAGTATTCTATAAGGCTATTAATACCCTTGCTCCTAAAACAAACATCGTCAAAGATGTAGGAGTCATAACACTTTTTCAACTAGATTTAAGACATGCCATTTATGTCCCCAAGATCATAAATTGGGATGAGGTTCAGATGCCTGAATCTTGGATCATTCACACTGAGAACAAAGAAGAAAATCTTCAGAATTCTCAAGTTCAAACTTTGGAAGGAGAGGTAGAAATTACCTTCTCTAATTCCAGAAAAGTGAAAATAAATACATTTTCACCAAGACCCACCTTCAACATCTGGGTCTTCAAGACCATCTATTCCAAGGTCTTCTGAAATTTTTCATACAACTAAAATGCATCCATCTAGGTTTGCTAGGTTCACACCTCAAGAAATTCTCATTCAAAAACCGCTAGAACCAACAGATATAAATTATGCCTTTTATGCTCCTAAAAAGGATTATGATTCTTAATGAGAATATTCTTCTACTGAAGGCAACTTCGCTGACATAAATGTCATCGAAAATTTTAAAATCAACAAAGAGATCTTAAAGATTGATTTCTATTATGAAAAAAATAGGTCAAAAAGATAAAAATTCTTTCAGAAATTCAATGACCTATAAGCTGCTTGTATCAGACAAATCTGGTACAAAGACATGAAAAAATAAGGGAAAAATATTCTTTTTCCCGGATCATGAATTTTACGAACCAGGTAAAAAAAAAGAATATTTTCTCCTTCTTTTTCCATGTTTTCATAGCAGATTTGTCTGATACAAATAGCGTGTATGTCATTGAATTTCTGAAAGAGTTTTTCTCTTTTTGACCTATTTTTCTCAGAATAGAAATTGATTTTTAAGATCTCTTTATTGATTTTAAAATTTTCGATGACATTTATATCAGCGAAGTTGCCTTCAGTAGTAGAATATTCTCCTTGAGAATCATAGTCATTTTTAGGAGCATAAGAGACATAATTTATGTCTGTTGGTTCTAGCGATTTCTGAATGAGAATTTCTTGAAGTGTGAACCTAGCAAACTTAGATGGAGGCATTTTAGCAGTATAAAAAGTTTCAGAAGACCTTGGAATAAATGGTCTTGAAGACCCAGATTTTGAAGGTGGGTCTTGGTGAAAATGTATTTATTTTCACTTTTCTGGAATTAGAGA
>JAOXJP010284054.1:0-19286 GCA_025762735.1 Platanus orientalis | reverse complement strand
ATTTTTTGGTTATTATATTTTGTAGGAACATTGAGTATTGGGTAGAAGCACTTGACAATGATGCTGATGATCAATGTTGGAGTTTTTCTTAATCTTTTTTTGGTTTTTCTTTTCTTTTTTGCATTTTGTTTGGGTTTCTAAGTGTTGGACTTATTTTGTTATGTTATATGTTGATGTTTAGTTGTGAAGAAACTCAATAGTGTTTGGTGGTGGTGATAATGAAATGATTTTCTTTTTCTAAATTATGATTTATGTTGACTATTAGTAAGATCTTTTTAGCTAATGATGAATTGATATTGAGTAGCATATATAAATTTTATTATATATTTGAAAATCATGGAATATGCATTCTATATTACATTGGACAAATGCTCTTACAACTAAGGGGCTACTCCTAAAGGTGTCCTCAAAGTCATGAGTGTATAAGGTTTGACTATATTCACAAAAGCCACTTAGAATTTATAAGCTACTAAACTATATTTATATTTTATTGTTTGGAAATGTGACTTGAGGCAGCTTCTCTTTCATTAACAGATTATGAAAATGTGATGTAATAAATATTTTTCATAAGATAAATTTAGTGATACTTTGTGATTGTAGGAAAGAAGGCTGACAAGAAAGAGTCAGACAACTTGTTTTCCAGCTTATAATAAGAGAGTAGAAAGAATCAGGTGACTTTTCCCTTTGCAAGTTGATTGGCCACTTTGTTTCTAAATATTGTTGCCCTTCTATTTTGTTTTTTAAGTTTTTTGTTGATATTTATGCTTCATAATGTTTTTTTCTTTTATGTGAAGGTTTCGAAGAGGGTCATGTCCTAATACATAAGGAGCATAATTGTCACTACCCTCAAAGATAAAAAGAAGAAAAAAAGAAGCATAACACAGATAAACTCAAACTCATGAACTCCTTTTTGGTCTTCCCATATTGAACAGAGACTAAGTGTACAATTTTTGTCCTTCTGGTTTTTTGGCTATTGTTACTTGCAAGTAATACCATCGAACCCAAGACCTTGAGAATTTTATGGATAGGTTTCTTCCACGAGGAAAATCAAGTGATGGTAAACTGTCTTGTAGAAGGAAAAAAGGGCAATCCCAGTGCACGAGGCTCCCGCCACTGTGGGGTCTTAGGAAGGGTTAGATGTATGCAGCCTTACCCCTACATTAAAAAATATATATTTTTCATGGAGAATATCTAGATGATTAGTTTGAACATTTGTTTATGCCTATTATATTTGAATCTTCCCCAACTGAGCTCACCATGCAGCAAAATTACTAGAAGGTGATACTAAATCATCAAGCAATGTACAATTTCTAAATAAATTATGTAATTTAGATTCTGCACTTTGAGAACTGAAAACCCAGATCGGAACTGTAGAAAAAATCTAGCATTTGATTTGTAGTTTAGAATTCTGGAGTTTCCTAATTTTGGTTGGTTGATGAGTTTATCTATTTGATAAGTGGTATAAGCAGTTGTGTATGAGGCTCATGTCCCAAGGTGAGGCTTAAGGAGAAAATCTTGAGAGCAGCTGTAGAGGATTAGGGCCCAAAAACACGATATTAAAGTGTCCACGTCTTACATTAATTGTAGAATAATGTTCTTGAAGCAAGACCAAGAGAGAATTTTTTTGTAATTGGTTCATGTGTTGGGATGTTTAATGATTTGAGGGCTAAGGTCTGTATCCATTCACAGTGAAATTCTGTAATCCTTTTACATTAATTTATTATTTTATAAAATATCTTTTTAAGTATTAAGGTGAAATGGTATTCCCTGTTATTAACATGGACTCAACTTTGTGTTTTTGTTTTCATATTAGATGACTAGAATCCATGCTTGGCTTCTTTGAACCATATAGGTCTCAAATGCTATGGCCTCCTTCGCCATGACATTCTCCTCACCAATGTCTGTTGTAGTCTTGTAGAATATTACCTTCTAAAACATTTTCTTGTCTCGTATGGTAAGTGAACCCACCAATATTCTCTGTTACTATGTTACTAGGCTTCTTTTTTTTCTTTCTCTTGGAATGTTAAGCTTGGTTCCTCACCAAAGTACACAATTTTACAATCAGGTACTGAAGGTGAAGGCTTCAAACGTATATCCACACGGTGAGGCAGGCTTTGAGTGAGGCCTTATCTCTACAGAACACAAGATGAAGGCAAGCCAAATACGGAAAGTGAAGTCCATCTCTCTTTGTTTGAGAAGTGGTTGTTTGATGAAGGTGCTGCTCTAGGCCAAGATCTGATTGAAATTCACTATGTGACACTGATGGGTTATTCTAAATAAGTTCACTTTTTTTCTTCTTTTGGGTAATGGAGTTCTCACTTTTTGGAGTTATTTCTTTCCGTCGGGCCTTGAGATGATCAAAATCCCTTGTGGCTTCACTGGAGTGAATTCAACCTCTATGCAAAAAATAAATGTGTAAATTACAATTATGTATAGATAAAAATATTAATTATATTAATGGAGAGTATATTATATATGATCTACATTGAAGGTTTTATATATAGATTTGTGAAAGTGGGCCGGCCCGAGGCTCGTGGGCTAGGCTTGGGCCTAAGAAATTTTGGGCCCGGCCCGAACCCGTCATATAATATAGTGGGCCTAAGCTGAGCGTACCATGGCCCAACCTGAGCCTAGCCCATGCTCACCCCTACCCATCAAGAAATTGGTGACCGGTCATGCTGTGACTCATGCATGACCCATAACACATGGTGTGTTTTGAATTTTTAGGACATACACCTTACGAAAAAATGACTAACTTTTTCTAAAAAGCTCTGAATTATGCATTGTTTAAGGCATTGGAAAGTATACTTGAAGACCTTTTCAATGGTGTGTGGTTTTTCATTCTAATTTTCTTAGGATTGGTACAAATGTACCCATGAAGATGCCCCAATTATGCTCTTGAGTCAACTTTAGAATTTGACAAGTTCATGGATTAACTCGGATTCCTTATTTCTAGTTTAGTCTAATGGGTCCTATACACTATAAATGACTCCCTAAAAATGTTTAAAGATAATTTTACTCTTACACATGTTAAATCACATTTTTACCCCTTATGAGTGTTACGAGGTGTTACATTCTCTCATTCTTATAAAAGAATTTGTCATTGAAAAGAAAGTGTAGATGCTTTGACTTTGCTCTCATACACCCACTAAGCCTAACCTACTGACATTACATATCTAAAGGAACTAAAGTAATTAAAAATGTCTCAAGATAATCATAAGGAACTAGAAATGAAATCTATTGCTTATGCACAACCCATTGGTAGTATTATGTACACAATGCTTTTGTACAAGACCTGATTTGGCATATGCTATTAGTCTTGTAAGTAGATATCAAAGTAAGCTTGTGATGGAGCATTGAAAAATTGTAAAACGAATATTTAGATATATTCAAGGATCCAAACATTATAAAATGGTTTACCAATGTAATGATTTAGAATTAATAGGTCTTTGTAATAATAATTATGCTAGAGATTTAGATGAATGAAAGTATGTGATTGATTATGTATTTCTCTTTGAAAGAGGAGCAGTCTTGTGGACTAGCAAAAAACATGGATGTGTAGAAAAAATCATAATGGAGGTAGAATTTATTATTTGTAGCATGACAATTGACAACCATGGGAACTGTATGGATTAGAAGGTTCCTAGAAGACCTAAAAATCAATGATGTGTCATGTGAATCAATTACAATCATGAATGATACTTAAGCAGCCATTCGAGTGACAAAGAATGAAGTTATGGAGCGAAGATGAAAGTACATTGAGCTTCAATATCATTATATATTTAATCTCTATCAGAGATGATATATCATAGTAAACTATGTGTCTACTGATGTGATGATTACCAATCTATTAATCAAATCAATTGTAATTGTTGATTTTGAAAGACGCATATGGTCAATGGGATTAAGGGGATCTCTAGACTCATTGACTATAATTTCTCGATTTTTGGTATGTTGGAAAAATCGAAGACACAAGATTAGCCGCACAACTAATAAACTTGTTATGCTAGAATAGATGTAGACATGGGATCAGCCGCCCAACCAAAATGTATCAATCATATGCATAATGATGAGCATTTGGTGTGATGGAGCAACCATTTATTTAGGATTAGCCGCACAACCTATGAATTATAATTATTCATTTGGAGTCATACTAACCAAGTAGGAGATAATGAACTCTCCATTTTGGTCATAGGATCCAACATTCAAAAGGAGAGCCATTTTTCTTTGTATTAGTTGCTCCTTAAAGTTAAGAAACATTGGACACCATGATAGGACACTTGCCATTGCCTAGTTAGTAGAGATAAGATAAGGAAATATTGTATTAATGAGAATATATTCTCTCATTCATGGCTATAAAATTGGAGACTATATAAAAAATCTCCTTTGGATGCGATATGGAAAAGAAAAATCTCTGGAACATACAGCCTCACAGCCTACCAACTAAAACCATCTGTGCCCTTAGCCTAAAAGCAACGGGTCCATAAGTGTCAAATATTCTTTTTTTCATCAATGACCAATCTCAGTTGTTGGAGCCCAACAGCCAGTTGTGATCATTGCTCAACATCCAATCACATATGGTCGTTGGTGCCTTTATGTGTCACAGACAGCCCCAAACTCTGTCGATTGATTGGAAGTGGTTGTACGTGGTAATTAACCATGGTTGGATACATGTCCCTGATTTTCAAAAAATCCCATATCCAGCCATGGTTACAACCCATGATCGGAGATCAAATTGTTAACAATAGACTGTTGAAGTCCCAACGCCCAGTTGTGGGCCTAGGTGATCCAACGGCCAATCATCAACAGTCTAAGATATGCTTAACAACCAGCTGTGCCCTCCTAAACAATCGGGCATTGAGCAGTCCAGTAGCATAAACTTGATCGTTGTTTCAGAAACTAATTGATCCCAGAGAATGTAATGACATGATGATAAAACTAACAATAGGAAAATTGCTAAAACATAAAGTAAAATGTTAAACATATAGTGGACTTAAAAAACATGTCTTAGCTCCTATTATCTATCATAAATTACCCACACAACATCTGACATGCATACTAAGACTCGCGTGTGTTGACAGAGACCTTGGAGAAGCAAGACTGTTAGCCAACACCCAATCGTCCCCACGACCAATCTTTGCAGGGCTTGACATCTCCCTGAAAATGACCTAACGGCCAATCATCCTAGGGTGGACAACTGGCCGTTGGTGCAGAAAATAGAAACTTGAGAATTGTTGCTTTACACCTTTGGGCCTCAGAAGTGGGCCCAATGATCCCCAAATTGTGCAGGGGACTAATTCATAATATAAACCAAACCTCCTGGATTGAAGACAACATAAAAAAATTATTCTACTCATGCATAGAGGAAGACATGAGCATAAAAAGGAAACTCAAGAAGCAAAAACATGGGCCAACGCTCAATCAGCCCAACAGCCAATCTTTATAGGGCTTGACACCCTGCTGAAAATGGCCAAATGACCATTCATCCTGGTGCGGACAACTTGCCATTGGTGCAGAAAACAGCAGATTCGAGAGCTACTATTTTGCACTTTTGGGCTTCAAAAAGAGTTCCAAAATTACCTTTAAACTTTGCAGGAGTTAAGATGATACATAAATGAGGTTATATAGATGAAAAGCAACATAAAACAATACATCATACTTACTCAAAATTATAAAAAATGACATGAAAGCTAAGAGAAAAAGTAGGGCTGAGGGCTTACCTTTGCTATGTTGCTCTGACCAGGGCCTTGGACAGAGTTTAATAGAACTCTTGGAAGTGGGTTGAAGAGTAGGAGAAGAGTGGAAAACTGAGGAGTTTCTAAATGGTGCTTAAACTACCTCTTGGGTAGCAGAGAAGCTAATTAAACAATCAAAAGGGCTGGGGCTTTGAAAGAGTGTGAAGGGAGACTAGAGGAATAGGCACATATTGGGGCTGCTTACCTGGTTTTCCTCTAACTAAAAACCTTCAACGAACTCACCTTTCTCCTCTCCTTTTCCGAATTTTCTCCAACTTAGAATCCCTTGACGATTGGAGGTGGGGTCCCTTTTATAGGACAAAGTGAATTTTAGTATGGCATTCAATTAGGTTATTTGGAGACATGGGAGATGCAATCAAATGTTGACACTTGGTAAGAGATGTGATTGATTGATTAAATGGAGAAAAGACATGTGTCAACGGTGCAGGAGGTGATGTCTAGGGTTAGGATGGTCTCTATGATGCTCTTTAGGGAAGCTCCAATGGGAGGCTGCCACTTGTCACTCATTAATGAACCCTCATAATGAATTTTAGATAAGTTTGGGAGAACCAATGAAAGACTACCACTTGCTCCATGCTCTATTCCTGTAATTTAGCTTAGATTCATATGTATTTGGAAGCAACAATGAGAGGATGCTACATGGCCCTAAATAATGGGCCCTTTTGATGAGTTTTAGATATGTTATGGAGAACAAATAGGAGGCTTCCATGTATCAATTTTGAAGATATCAAGATTTGATTTTCAACAAATATCTTATGTGCATTATTGAGGCATCAATGAAGCCACACTTGCATTTAATCCAACCACCAACACAATTAATGAGGTCATGATTGCTTTTTTGAGAAAAATTGCCCATAATTGGTCAGGCCCTACTTTATGACTTGTGGAACTCCGATGAACATAAATTTGCAGTGCTTTTCAGGTCTACCAGATATTTGGGTCACAATGTCTTAAAAACGAATTTTGACATGTATACGATATAAACCAATCAAGGTGAAACAATCTTGGAAACTCCTACTTGAATTTTGGAGGGGTAAAATAGTAAAAATATTAGTTGGGTTCTTAATGTAAAATGCAACCCCCAAGTTTTAAACAATGCTGGATCAGCCGCTACGTTCATCGAGTATCTAAGCACAATGTTCTACGCAGAGCCTTAACCTAAAAAGTACTGTATTTTGACTATATCAAGAATTTGGAGAAAGTCAGGTTTATCGAGGAAATTTTGTGAGGGATGTACTTTTAAAAATTGAGGAAACTCAATAATGCAGTGACTAACCGCATCAAAATCGAATGTTGGTGTAATCCTCGGTGAATCTTTAAAAGTCGGGACTTGTTGAAAATACTACGCATAAATTGGGGTAAAGTGAGACTTTGAGGCAGACCAAGTTTACTGAGTGATGCAGTGACTGAAGCACAAAAATCAAATGCTGGTGTTATCCTTGATAAGTCTTTGAAAGTTGGGAGGTGTCAGAAATGGTACGCAGAAATTAAGGTAAAGTGAGAATTTGAGGTAGACTAGGTTAACCAAAGGGAATTTTGTGATCTAGAAGATTGGGAAATTTGAAGGGTATTGAAATTGACTGTCTGCTTGTTGGATTTCGGTGTAGTTTTGGGGATCAAACAGAACTTGTTTGTATAGAAAATTGTGTATGGGAAAATAAGAGGGGTAATAATGTAATTTATCAGCCAAGATTGCTTCGCTAGAGGAAGGCTTATCAAGGTCAAGAAATTATAAGAATGTTGTGATTGGTTGTCTACACAATCATCGGTGAATCCTTGAAAGTTATGACTCACTAGAAATGAGGCGCGTTTTGACTAGCTTGGGAAGTTAATCACGGTTTTGGAATTTAGGAAGTAGAACTCATATATGATTTTTGCATATGGCTTGGTGTGTAATACGGTTGCGACCATTTTGTTAGTGGAAAACCTCAAGGATAAGTGTTTAACTCCCTAGAGTCTAGGTCCAATTTTTTTTTGTAGACCTTTTTTAGGATTTGATTGTATTTGAGTTGTTTGTAAGATTTAAATGAGAATTTACTTAATCCCTAAGGTTTGAAGGAAATCCTTTATATGCATATTTTATAATGCAAAGTTTCTCAACCCTAAACTTTGTTGACTCGTCTGTTTATGTCACCATTGTTTCCATTCAAAACCAAGTCTTACACTTCTTTAGCTTGTTGAAATCGGCTTTCCAAATCTAACGCTGATACCAATTGTTGGGGTTAAGGACAAAAACCCGCCAATCAAACCAAACAAGAAGAAAAGTCATATCAAAAAAATAAAATAAAATAAACCACAAGAATAAAAACACATGATTTATGTGGAAATCCTCAAATTGGGAAAAAAAAGTATCGAATTGTATAGAAAACTTCACTATTTTTGGAAGAATATAAAAGTTCCCACTCAATCTTTCACAAATAACAAATTTTCCTACTTTATTTTCTCTTATTAACCCTATACAACAATAGAAACCTTATATACATCATAGATTTCAATTTCGAGAGGAATCCCCTTCTTTCACATACCTTTAAAACAGTTCACACAAAAAAATCACTACTAGACTAGCCCACCAAAAATTCGGATCAGTCAAGGCTGCTTTGATTAATCCACCAAAATAGTGGACCTGTACACCTTGCTTTTGGAGTTTTCCTGTGCAGTAGCTGAACACTGCAGGACTGATCCACTTTTTATCTTGGGTCAGTCCAGGCCCAATTGGACCGGTCCAAAGGCCTTCGAACCGGTACAAACTGTCAGATACAGTTTTACTCCTGCGTTTCCACTCACATCAGGCTCGACTCCCAACTCCAACAACTATTGCAATAAGGACGAGGCATGAAGTATTAACAGATCTACAAAGCTATCCTAAACGGGATCAAACTCGCCAAAGACATTGAAGCAACAAAGATCATCATTGAAAATGACACAGCAAACATCGTAAAATATCTCAAGAACAAAACAGTACCTTAGCCATGGAAAATAAACAGAAGAAAAGGTTATTCAGAAGGAGACTTAGAAGAAGACTCGGAAGAAGACAGGGAATCGTTTGACTCCTGTCCTGTAACTAGTGTTTTCTTTCGGCTCCTAACCCGCTCCAGAATTCCCACTGTTCCTGTATAGGGCTCCGATGTCATCTGAAAGTGGTCTGACAAACAAAAGTGTGACATCAATAGCCAAACACGAGTGAGCAGCTCTCCACCGCCTATGTTGAGTTGCTGAGCATGGTATAATCCTTTACACTCGATTGCAGCATATATTAGCATCTCCAGCCACACGCCTCTTATCATCTCCCATCTCTCCTCCACTAATTTTAATTCTTGCAACAACTTTGCAAGAATACATGCATCAAATAGCACGGATTTGCTATCAAATCCTTTGACCGCAGTTGGTTCAACTTCGGTTTTTACGCCAAGCAACCTCGTGCAAGCTTGTGCTTCATTTAGTATACATTCTTCCTTTAAGAGAAACCTCTTGGTCTCAGCGCAAGTGTCTTGAAATCTAATGGCTCCGATTCCTGCTGCGGGTAACATGAAAGGTCGCATGTCCAAAAGATATAACAAATAATCAGATAAAACCTTACTTGCTTCATATTTAGATTGAAGGGTAGTGTCAGATATCATGACTTGGTTGTTGGAATCCGAATAGTAACATAGATCTGTTGCGATATGCCAGAGAATAATGCTTTTGTCGAATTCTGTCTCCACACTCCAGTCGAGTTCCTCATGACATTTCATCTTCCGAAGCATCCATTTGCCTCTAGTGCGACATAGCTTTTTCCATTTGATTGGGCTAACAATATTTAACATTTCATCTGACTTCCGCTTGAGTTGTAAAAAGATTAAACTTTTCAGGTCATCAGAGACGACCTCGTAAGTCGTGCACCGGTATTTGTCCAACATCTCCTTTACGCGGAAGAAGTGTAGGATTCCTCTGAACCATGTTGGCTTGTCTTGGAGGCAGAAACTCAACAGATTGAATCGCGTCATGGAGTTGGACAACGCTGGTTCTTGTAAGCCTACTTTCACCTGTAAGAAAAGGATGACTTTAAAGATTAGTGCCCATAGACGGTGGCTTCTGTGTTCATGTAACCAGATCATGGCGGGTTTTGATGAAAGTAGTAGAATGACTTGGCAGATCTCTAGAAAAGCAGCACCACCCAACAGAATGTAAGTTATGGCTATGTCAATGTCTAAATAACCACGCTTGTCGATCATAAACACAAAGATGATAAGAACGGAGAGGATGGAAGAAAAACTGATGAATCTTAGAATGCTTCCTATATGAGTATGAATCACGACCACCTTGGTGTAGAGAAGATCGTACATACATTGGAGCTCCATCTCAATCACTTTAAAAGCATCTTCCCAAGAGATCTCGGAGAAGAAGGACAAGCTATCATGAGCTTCTTGGTAGGTAAGGGCGGCATCTAAAAAGAGACGCCTGAATGTCTGAAATAAACGACGGGCATCATGTGATAGTGAAATGACATGGGCTTCTGATTTGTTTCCGACATTCAAACTTGAGAAATCGGGTTCAGATAATCTCTCCGTCATTAATGATTTCAAGATATCTTCTTTTCCTAACCCCTGCGCTTTTTTGGAGGCGTATATCTCCATGAGTTGGGGATAATCAGGGCCTGGGTTAGGAGGAGGAAGAACGGAATCTCTGAAATGCTCCCTGCTTGCAGACATGAGAGCCCATGTCCGCTCCCCGTACTTGATGATTCCAGCTAGAAACATGGGAATGGATAGGAGCCATAGCTGATAACCGGGCACAAGGGATTTAAAAAAGACATAAGCACAGAGACCCAACTGAAAGATAAGTGTGAACAAGTGTCTCAGCCACAGCTGACTGTCTTCCAAGGAGAACGCCGTGATGACGTCGGGACCGCCGAGATGCAACAAAAGGAATGGAGACCAAAATGCAAAAAGTTGGGTGTTGAGGTTGGGAGAAGGATGCTCGTGATCTCCAGAATCAGAACGGGCTAGAACACCGAGGGCAGTGGTAGCCACTGCGTCGGCCAACAGGTAGACCAACCAGACGATAAAAACGGCCCACTGGGCTGCACTGCGCTTTCGGTGGTTTGCAAAGAGGGTGAGGAAAATTTGGAGGGAGAAACTCATTAGAACCAACACTCGAAGCTCCCAATGGCTCCATAATCTCATTAATCTCCCAAGAAATATCTCCATGCTTGCCTTTTTGTGGTTAAATGGGGAATGATGTTAGATTTTATAGTGGAATAAGCAATTCTTTTTCTTTTTCTTTTTTCAGCGATCAGAAACATTGGTTAAGCAATGCATATGCCAAGCTTGTACAAGGATGTTCAATCAAATCAGAACCATGAGGGTGAATGAAGTGTGGGGCCATAAATAAAAACGAATATGGCAGAGACGCTCATTCCATTTGCTGAGCCTAAATCCTGAACAGGACATTTGCCCCCTTCTACAATTACAAGGTATCACTTCAACGTTGGTTTAACAACGAACACAAAAGGTGACGTTAGCCTTAAGGAGAGAATGAAACTTTTTTCATTTTTGACAAAAGAGAACTAGGATAGGTTCATCAAGAGTTGGAACCTATTGGTGTTGTAAGTGATAGAAGAATTATACTTTCAAAATCTCGCATCATTGAATCACAAATTCAGCACGTATCCAAATGCACTTGAATATGTGCGAAGCAGTTGGCTAGACATATATAAAGATAGATTTGTTACTGCTTGGGTAGATCAATGGATGTATTGGGACTACTATGATGAATAGGGTTGAGAATGCGCATGTAAAGCTAAAGAGGCAACTCAGATTGAATAAATGGGATTTTGAGTCTTCTTGGACTAGTATACATATGTTGCATGAGTTACAACATACAAGTATAAAAGCATCTTTCGAGAAGAATAAAATAGTCGTCCAACACAACTTCAAGCCTTCCGAATTTAAAGAGCTTTGAGGCAACATTTACATAAAGGTGATGAAGAAAGTTTTGTCTAAGATGAAACGGGCCAACTATGTTAGTGTTGATGTTGCAGTATGTTGTCGTGTTTGTCAACGCATGTACAGGTTGCCATGTGCACATGAGATTATACAGTATATAAGGAATGGTCGCCCGATTCCCTTTGATTCTATACATCCGCATTGGTGTAAGCTTGACATAAAAAATACCTCAACTCAGTTAGGGCAACATTTGGAGTATATTGATGATGTGGAGATGTTTGTACTACAGTTTAATGAATACAATCCCACGAGGAAGTTACAGATGCTAAAGAAGTTGAGAGAAATAGTAACGTTAGACAGTTCACATCTGATGGAACAAAAGGTGAAGAAAACTACGTGAGGTCGCCTACACGCGAAAATTGACACATCTATGTGGTGTTAACCATCTACATTTGAAATTTTATCTTCAATGTAAGATAGTCATTCCCCATTGGGAACTATAGTTACGACTGACACTCCGCTGTAATCCTGGCAACCACAACCTAAAAGGAGACCGAATGATAAGGTAATTTATATTTTAATAATAATTTGTAGGTATTTCAAACCCGTTCAGTGATAAAACACAGGTCGACAGCATTCATTAAGGCATTTCTAGCAGGGTTGAGGCCTTATAATGGAATGACTAAAGATGTGATGGCTGACGAAAATTGTGGATTCAGGGCAATTGCTAGATTATTGGGATATCCCGAAAAAGGTTAACGACATATAAGATTGGATTTGTTAAACGAGTTGCATAGTCATCTGCCACATTATGAGCAGATATACAAAAGTCATGAGTAAGTTGATGAGATGATATGTATACTATCATGCCTTGATGACTTTCAGATTATGACTATTGGATGACCATGTTAGATTGTGGACATCTCATAGGATCACGTTACGATGTAGTCTTATATCACTTGAGCATACAACAATGCCTAACCTTCATGCCACTTAGATCAAATCCATTGTCTGCAGCTGGCCGTCGAGAAATTGTTATCGGGTTTGTTAATGTAAATCATTCTATTCATGTATTTGTTGTTACCCATTCCATTATGTTGTTATTCCAATTGTTTTGAACATTACACAATGTTGTCATATTTTTGCAGGTCTTCTTATTGTCGGGTCATCCTATTCCGCCTATAGCGACGAACTGGTATCGATATTAATATCTCATTGCAACTAGATGACAGCTTCCAGCATATCAACCCTGGATACATTAATTTGAAAGACATTGTTAGTTTGACTGTTGTCACAAAAGAGACGATAGATTTAGATGATTGATGTCTATAGTGATTGTATTTTAACGGTTTTTTATAATAAAAATATGTTGTATTCAATAATGACTTTATGGGTTTCTTAGGTTTCTTGATTTTAGTACTGGACGGTTTCAAAAAATTGGTGGAATACACACTAAGAAAAGACAACTTATGAAGAAAATAAAAGAAAAAAAAAAATAGAGAATTAGGTCTGTTCGAATGAAACCATTTCTTCGCCCAACATTGCCTATCCATTTATGTAATGTTGCGATTGGAATATAACTAGACAATGAAAAAAATACAATATACGAGATAAAAAAATGGGCCATTACACACAAAAAATCAATGCACACAAACCAAGAAGATTCTAAGAAAGGTAAAAAAGGGAGGTGGCCTTGTTCGAACCTGGAGTTTAGACTAAAGCAGGCTCATAATGCCCTATTTTTTAGTGCGTATATTATATTTTTTTTGTAGTATAGTTATGGTCTAATCGTAGTGTTACGTAAATGGGTGGGCGATGTTGGGTGGATAAATGGTTTCATCCTTGTCAATGGGAACACACGCATTGTCTACGCACACATGCATTGTAGAGAGAATAGAGAAAAGAATGATAAGATAATAACTGCGACTGAATCAAATGATATCAATAAAATATGATCATGCAAATGGGGTCATCCCATGTACAAAGATAGGAAAATGTATCTTCATAAAAAAGATTATGTTTACATGTATCTCTTTCTCTCTCATCTATACTTTTTGTCCTTAAAGCGCTTGCAGAAGAAAGTGAGGCCAATGCAGTTATTGGGAGCAACTGGAGCCATGGGATCAACGGAAGCAGTGGTTGGATCAAGCACAATCTCACTAATTAACTGTCGAACCTCCTGAATTGTATGGAACATGTCCTCTAGAGGTATAACAAGACCACGATTGATGACAGGATCCATAAACCCAATGCACGTGTATGATGTAGATCAGGTGGCATCGAGGATGCACTACTATGTGAGGGCTAACCCACCGCATACGTGGTTCAAAATGCGGGCTTCTACACGTACGGGTGGGACACAAGTGCATACCACTGCATGTACTCTGAAGTATAGTCCCCAGGAAATGAAGCTCGATCGGATCACGCCCTATTGCTTAGCATGTGGTTATCCCAACTTTTCCACATCGTATTAATGTAAGAATACTCGACCTGATACTATGTAGGTAAGGCACCGCGCACACATCGACGTGGGGGCAATGGAGGAGAATGAATGTACTGGATCCAACCAAACTATCTCAGTACCCAGTTCGGATGGTAAGGCTCGACCAAATCAAGGTACCTCAGCATGCCATGATAGAATGCAATATCAATAAATGGATATTGTGCTCAAAAGTTGGGGTCATCGTATGGGGTCCAACACACCTACAAAAATAAGTTAAAACGAACATCAAATAAGTAATCAAACTAATAGTTAAATCTATACAACTTAAGTAAAGATTTACGTAGCTGACATAAACAAACGTATGTTTAATGTAATACCTCATTAACGCTTAATGCGTCAAGTGTCTCCTACATGATTGGCAAATTATCTCCAAGCGGCCCAGTCTTTTTCTGTGAAGTCCATCTGTAAACCCGCGACTCGTACCTGCTGTAAGATAGGTTACGATGAGGTGTGATGTTGGGAAAGTATTCATATATCTAACTCTCCAACAATGTGATGTATCCTTTCATCTATTTTATATCAACCCGACTTGACATTCCCAACTGACGATAGAGATAGGTTAGGGCTACAGCACCTCATGCATACTCCCGCACTTCCCACAGGTTTGTCAATATCTTCAGATACATAACAGGCACCTGCGTAGCAGACTTGTCGGTGAATAATGTACATCCCAATAAAAATAACAAATAGCCCTTAGTTGCACACTCAATCTGGTCCGAATTAGTTAAGGCATAAACATTGCTAAACAAACCCCTAAGTCATTCCAACCGCACAGACATACCCTGAACGGTTCTAAGATCCTCCGCCGCCTGCTCGGATGATACTCCCAGTTCGACAGCCACTAAGGTGACCGCATCCTTGAATGGTAGCTTCTCAATGGGACTTAAGACAGGCCAACCAACAATAAGAATCCCCAATAGACATGAGACGTTGTCCAGTGTAATCATCATCTCCCCAAAATGCATGTGGAAAGTGTTGGTCTCTGGATACCATCTATCCACAAAGGTAAACTTGTAAGGTGCTAAAATTATCAGGTACAGGCCAGAAGTAGCGATCAATACTCTGAACATCTTGTTGGGAGGATCCTAATTATCCACCCACTCTTTAATTTTTTGGGTGTGGGATATGCATTTCAGTAGTTCCCTCTCCTGCAATCAAAACAAACAGTGTTAATAACAGTAATAAATATAAACATTGGCAATTAATGATAATGAATAACAATAATAAATAAAAACAATCAATTTGTAATACCTCTTGCTGCCAGATTGTCGCAGCAACGTGTGTCCTAAAGCTCGATAATAATGAAGGGTTTTCAGGAGCTCCAGGAATGTTCAGAGCCTCATCAGTCTCTTCATAGTCTTCGCGGTATAAATACATCAAGTTGCCATCTACGTAATTTTGAGACACTGATAGTTCAGACGGTTGTGTGGAGGACGCTCTCGAAGTTTGGCTAACGTGATTTTGCCTGACTAATGCCATCGGTGGTACACAAGTACCATGAGAGGTGCGAGAAGTGCCACCATCATATCTGTTATAAAACCGAATTATTTTAAAATTTTCATAAAAAAACAAATTTTTTTTCAAAAATTTCCTATCCGGACCCATGGGTACCCCATTCGAACCTGGTCCGGACGGGAAATAGGCATAAAAAAACCTTACATGTAGGTCCCAGTGGTGTTGGCTGGTGGCAGTGGAGGGGGGAAGCCAGCAGGGGGAGGTGGGTGGGCATAAGCGGAAGAGGGGATGGAGGCGGAGATGGAGGCAGTGACTGCTATGAAGGTGCATTGGTGGCGGCGTGGTGTTAGCAGTGGAGTGTTGCTCCGACGGCAAGAGATAGGGGGAGTGAGGGGAGAAAGAGAAGGGAAGGGAAGGGAGGGGTTAGGGCTTTACTTCAGGGAAAAGAGAAGAGAGGAAGGGTGGAAGAAGAGATAAGAGGGGGTGTGGAGAGAAAATGATGTTGCAACAAGGGGGTGGAAATTGAGGGTACTTTAGGTAGGGGAGGGGTATAGAGGGAAGAAATGGGGGGATGCAAAGAATAGGGTGGAAATAATTTATAGAGGTGCCTTTAGAAGCTCCCATAATAGAATAATATTTTCCTTGTAGACGAGAAGTTTGTATGAATTACATCGATTAACTCTAAATCAAAAGGGTCTTGGTAGAAACTTCAAGGGCTTCATCTAAAGTAAGTTGTTACAAAGCCCAGTAGTCTTGATCTTTCCCCTAGTAGAGAAATCAAATGTGTTGATGCAAGGGCATCATTTGTCAAATCCATGGGCAAAAGCGTGAAAGAAGCTCCAACAATCAAGCTTTGAAGACCAAGACTCAAGCCGGGCTCCAACACCTGAGAAGGTAAAGGCATGCATGCAACTCCATAGGGTTCATGTAGTATAACCCAAGATGTGTCCCCACACATGGTTAAACACTCCATAATGATCCCAAGAGGATATGGAGCTCCCAAGTATCACAGAATAGTGAAAACACAAAATTCATTGTTTGTGATCAATCACAAAAGTGAGAAGTGAAATTTTCACTGGTTGTGATCAATCTCAAAACCCATGATCGATCACAAACAAGAAAAATGACCTCCCGAAGACTAGGCCTCTTCTCCATGATTGATCATGGCATGGGTCCTAAAAGCCCCATGATCAATCACAAAGTCCATGATCGACCATGGAGTGGTTATGACTTAAATGTGGGCCCACACCACTGAGACACCCCCGAGCATTTTTAAGAGGTCATGGAAAATGACCCCATGATCGATCATGGTTGAGTGTTTTGGAAGTCTGCCAAAATTATATTTTTGAATGAATGATATTTTCTCTTGCCCGTTTGAAAAAATTTCAATTCAAGGATTGTGAGCCTTTTTTGTTCTCTATAAAAGGAAAAGTTTCCCTTTAGGGAAAGATACTTCACATATTCAAGAGAGTATTATTTGTTTTGCTAAAAAGAACCTCCAAGGGTGACAGACCCTCTTCCTCCATTGCTTGAGCTCCAAGCTTGAAAGTTCCTTGAGAAAACTCTCTTAGTTCCCTCTTAGCTCTATTGTATCTAACATCTATTTGAGAGGTGTGGTTTGGGTTATCCATCTTGTTTTTCTCCATGATCGATCATGGCATAGGTCCTAAAAGCCCCATGATCGATCATTAAGTCCATGATTGACCATGGAGTGGTTATGACTTAAATGAGGGCCCACACCACTGAGACACCCTTGGGCATTTTTAGGAGGTCATGAAAAATAACCCCATGATCGATCATGGCTGAGTGTTTCGAAAGTCCGCCAAAACACCGTTTTGACTAAATGGCTATTTTCTCTTGCCCGTTTGAAAAGATTTCAATCTAAGGATTATGAGCCCTTTCCGTCATCTGTAAAAGGAAAAGTTTTCCTTTAGAGAAAAACACATCTTCAAGCATTCAAGAGAGTGTTATTTGTTTGACTAAAAAGAGCCTCCAATGGTGAAAACCCCTCTTTTTTTCATTACTTGAGCTCCAAGATTGAAAGTTCCTCAAAAAAATCGCTCTTGGTTCCCTCTCAGCTCTATTATAACTAACATCTATTTTAGAGGTATGGTTTATGTTATCCCTTATGGACCATTTGTGATTGGTCTAGCACAACAAGCTTTAGTGTCATGGCTTGAAGAAGAAGTGGGTATATAAGGCAAACCAGCTCAACAAGGAGCAGTCTCACATGTGATAAGAGCAACAACATCAACCAACTTAATGGTAGTATTTGCCATTCATTTTGCATTTATTTGCATATTCATTCATCGATCTTGCTTTGCTTTCGCCAGAGACACCGAAAGCTTTACTACCTCCACCGAAGACACCAGAAGTAGTGCATACTCGCCGGAGACACCGAGTGTTGTTGTGTAGCTTGCTTATGAGTAAATAGTTAGGTTTTGTATGTTGACCCGAGTTGTATGTGACAATCTAAATGAAATATACCTAAGCTCAGTAGTGAGCATTAGAAGAGTGGACGTGGACCTTTGTGTTGAACCACTTGAGGTAATTTTAAGAAGACTAAGATCAATCCCAACATTGACAAGAAATTATAGAATAATTTTGATATCCTATTCACCCCCCTTTAGGATAACTTTATAGACATTTCAAAATGTTTGTTGTATACTCATTGGAGGGTCTTGCAAGTGTCTATTAGGAATATTGGGCATGGCTTGATCTGACAACCAAGCCTTAAAATACTACCTAGTATGGCCATATGTGCAGGCCAGGCTGGACAACCGACCATTTGGGGTGGGCTAAATATTCTGTCATGAGGGTTTTTTATTTTAAATTTTTTTTGTCATGAGTTGATGTATAGTAATTGTGTAAAATGGTTTTTGTATTCAAATGCACTGGGTTGTAGACATGAAAGAGTAAGAACTTAATGGAACCTTACCCCTCAAATTGTGTTGGTGATCCCTAGGTGCATGCAGACATAGAAAGGTCCACAACCACATTAGAATGTTTCAAGGGCTACATTCTCTGAAGAGCCGCACCTTGCTGACTCTACAATCCTCGAAAAGGCTACACCAGAAACTTTTGTCAATTTAAATAAGGCAATAAAATAAAAGAGGCATGGCACATCAGCTTATAGGGCATTAGTCATCACTAAGGCCCTTTGAAAGGCCACACCCTATTGCCTGCGACCCTTTAAAGGTCCATACCCAAATGGTTTGATGGTTGTGGCCCTTCATAGGGCCACACCTCCTCTGAGACACAGGGTGATCTTCCTGTCCTTGTCGAGCTTGATATGGACCTTTGGCGTCCTACATACCTGTACCTTTGAGCATTGGAACACATCTCATCCCATAGGGATCACAACATCATCCTACTCCTTCACTACACTTTAATGCTACGATCCCTATTTTCCTTGTGGGAGAATATGGTCCTCATGTCTAGGGGTGGGCATGGGCCAAGCCATGGTAGGCCTAGGCCCGGCCCTCAAATTATAGACCGGGCTTGGGCTGGGGCTTGGGCCTGGCCCTCATTAATTGATAGGGCCTCGGGCCAGGCTTTAGGCTGGCCCACAAATTAAAAAAAAATGTTGAGATGTAGGTTTGAACTCTAGACCTATCCAAGGTTCAAAATTTCAATTTTGATGGATTA